>BSBK01007996.1:2500-281249 GCA_027943335.1 Chamaecyparis obtusa | reverse complement strand
TACCCTTAATTCTATTAGTGACCCCAATATTTGTTACACTATTTTGTTTCCCTTTTTTAATTTAATCATTTGAATTAATGATTAAATTTAAAGGTTGAGACTATAGTGTAGTGAATTTTTGAGTGTTCCTCATTAAATGAAATTTAAATAAGAATTATTAATCCAATAGTTAATTAATGTTAATTATTGTGTCAGGGGTTGTCACATATCGAGTTCTTGCAACCTTGGCACACATTTCTAGGAAAAACAAATTTGGCACTTTTATTAAAACTTATCTTTTCTAATAACATCTAGGAGATTTAAAAAGTCAAACTTAGTCAACTCCTATTCGTTGACTTTAGTATTAAATTCTTAACTTAGAAAACTGATTCTTGAGGGAGGTTGACCAAGACAACATGGTCATGATGCCCCTCGGTCGTATTTAACTTTCCCACATCCTTAAACTGAAACTGCAAATGTTTAGATACCCTAGTCAACTTGATGTTAGTCTAGAAAAAAAATTATTGCTGTGTTTATGCTCAATTTTTGGACATGAAAAATATAATAAATGAAAGATAAGAGTAAGTCTCCAATCATAAAAAAGAAGATACAACTGCTACAAGGATCATTCAACACTGGTATAAGGATGTCAAAATCTCAAATGGTAAAAGAATCACTAACACTTGACCACGTGGAACCAAAGGCCCACTCCCACTGTGCTGAGGAGATGACAACATACCTCACTTAGATATCAAACACCAAAATCTAACACAATACAACACCTAGGAAAAAGATCCTGAAAGCTCTCTATCTCAAAAAGGTACAACACCAACTACAAAGATAATACATATTCTATGTAGAATTCACAAGCTAATCTGAACAAACAATTAAAGCCAATTCAAAGATTCCCAAAAATCCAAGGTTTAAAATAATTTTTTAACTTCCAAGCACTACGATTCTCCAAAGCCTAATAAATGTAATTTAATAATAACCCAAAACCCCCTAATATAGAAAATATGACAAGCTAGGTTTTCAAAACATGTAACTCCAAAAATAAGACAAACTCCACTAGAAAATTAAAAAAAAAATTACTTAGCTTGAAATCACTGAAATAAGAACTTAACTACAACCTCATTTTTATCAAACCCTCTTTGCATTCAATTAATTATAATTTTAATAATAAAATATGCACTTTTTCAATTACAACTCCTAACTCAACTTTAACTTAAAATCATATTTCACTTTTATTAATTAAATGTGCAAATTGAATTGTATTTAATATTTTAATTTATTAATTTAATATTTATGACATTTTAATAACATGCAACTTGATAAATAATTATCAATTGATATTATCTGTACATTTAAATTTAATATTTAATGACATATCTAATTTCTATAATTAGACTTTTAATTAAACAAAGGTATTTAATTAACTGTTAATAATTAAATATCCTTATATTTAATATCTTGCTTTTCATAAGATATAATTATTCTAATTTCATAATTAATTTTAAGTTAATTATTTCAACAAAATATACCACATAACAAACTCACATGACTTACAACACACAAAAATTAACTAACTCAAATAACAAACAAACTTAAGGGAAGGCCTCGCGAATTTACGTCACCTTGACAAGTTCAGGCAGGTAGAAAAATAGATACTTGTCCATTATTCTAGGACAATCAAAGGCTTGGGTTGGGATTGGACCTATATGTTATACCCCCTCTCTTACCATTGTGATATTGTGATAGGGCATGCTCATCCTAGAAATTTAGGGGAGTCAATGCTTGGTACCTGAAATCCTACATAAAAGATGATCATGTACATATATGTATAAATATATAACAGACAATGATGGGGATCAAGTGATCATGTGGATCTTGGAAGAAAGTAACTACGACTTTTTCCCTCAACCATATTAGATGCATAAAACATAAATATAAAACATACACACCAACCATACACATGCAAGTATGGGATCAACAAAATCATAACATAAATAACATCAAATCTATCTGAGGATCTATCACACACATGAAAAGTGTCCTGAAAGAGTCTAGCCAATTAAACTAAAAAGTAAACTATGGGAGGGCTATTACATCTACCTCCCCTAAAATTAGACTTTCTCCTAGAATCCTACAAATAAATAAGGGTATGCATCCCTAAATCATGAAGCATCTTACTAAGAAAAAAAAATGATATCTAAAAAAAGCTAGAAAATAAGGACATGATATATAGTCATTATGAGTAATATAATTCTGGTTTAAGAATAAACCAAACATCACATTGATCAATCATTCATTGTTTAACAATTTAAATAGATCTAAATATTATTCATTCAAAATAATATAATTTATCTATAAATTAATTATATAAAGTACACATTTGTATTTACATCAAATAACAAATTGAGAGGTTCATGTTGATAATCTACAACTGATTGAATAACCTGATGAACTGAATGGACAAGTGAAAGACAATGATTAGAGATCACCGAGCTATTAAAGTGATATGTAAGGCAATTAAATTAGTCAATATGTTGTCATTGATGTCAACTAGTTTTGACTATACTTATCATGTTAGTTACAAATAGCTGAAGAAGAAAAATGGTAAGGGAAATAGATATCTACATAAAGAAAAGATGAATATGAAGATATGGCTAAGGTATACATTGGGTAACTTATTGATGAGTCTATGGAATCATTATGTTGACTTGATTGTATTACATGAATTTGTTATGTATTGAAGATCAGAATTGAGCAAGTTAATATGGTCGGTAATTGAAGATTTATGTATACATTGAGCTAGTGCAGTGTATACTGAGTATCAGTAATAACCAAGTTTGTATTCATGAACATATTCTATATTAACTGAGTAAAAGGAAACAAATAAATGTTATAACTGCCGACTAAATTGATGAGCTGGCAAATTGCGTATGATTTTGAGGTTAGAGATAAAGTTACTTATGAGAATCAAACAACTGACAAAATTTAGAGATAATCAAATGGAGAAGGATGAAACGTGTTAGAGATGCATCTGCTGAGGAAGCTTGAAGCAGCAAAATGGACGATGGAGATTAAGAGGAAAAGTCTAATGGATAAGATGAAAATGGTTTATGATGTCCTATTTAAAGAGAAATGAGATTCATTGTTGAGTAAGGAGCTAATTGAATCTGCATGAGAAATCATGTGGAAGGAAGTTTTCATGCACCACTGATCAAACTGGTTACAAACAGAACCGAGCAGAATTGCAGGCATAACCGAGTGTCAGAGTATTGATAATCGAGTTGAATATGAAGGATTAAAGTGATTATTGATCAGAGGAGGTATTATGAGCTTAGCTTAGATCTAAAAATTTGCAATCTTAGTTGTATTTGAGTCCGATCACTACTGTATCAGTTTAGCCATTATTACAGCTAAATCTCTTAACCGAGTAGACTTAAGAGTCTTATTTGTATATCAATATGGCATTCTATGAAAGTTGATAGTTTTCTTTTTGACCCCATAATGAATATTGGTTGAGAGTTAATTGGTAGTGATAAATCATTTAACCAAGTCACACCTTACAATGTGCATTGTAACCTTTAATAGGATTGGCTCCTAACCGAGCTCACTTTAGAAGAGTGAAATATTTTGCGTTATTGGTCCTAGGTGGTTTTTCCCTTAGCAGGGTTTCCATGTTAAAATCCTTTTGTTATGTGTTACTTGATGTGATTGGATTATAGTTTACTTTACACATTTCACATTTTGGATTAATTGGTAAACACAACATTGATTTTACTGGCATTCGGTAAATTTTTAGAAATTTTTTTTATTGCTATCTTATCGAGTTGGTTATTTGTTTGAAAAAATTTCAATATATACATTTTGAAGTTTGGGACTATAGGATAACTAGAATTAACTGATTCACCCCCCCCCCTCTTAGTTATCTAACAATTGGTATCAGATCATGTGTGATTGAAAAGGAAGTTTGAAGGACTTGAGCTAAAGATCACAAGATGTATAAGAGAGGTGCCAAAGCTGAACAAGGACAACTTTGCAACATGACAGAGCATAATGAAATTGCACATATCAGGAATCGATGAATCTCCACTATATCTCCTGAATAATGAATACATACAACCAAATATTGGACCTTTGACTATTGATCAACTAAGAGATAGACATGAACACAACATTGTAATGATAGAGATTGTTGCTACCCTATCTAATATAGAATTTGAAGATATCAGAGAATGTACTTCAACAAAAGAAATGTGAGACAAACTGACACTAGTATATGGAGGAGATGTGAATGTGATGAGAGAAAGAGATGAAAGCCTAAGAGGAAGATTTTATGACATGAAGATGAAAGAAGGTGAAAACATTTCACAGTACAGCAACCGAATCAAGGAGGTTGTCAATGCTATTTGAGGAACATGAGGTGTTATTGATGAAGACACTATTGTGAGTAAAATTATTAGAGCCTTGCTTCCAATATATGCTATTAGAATCTCTGCAATTCATGAAATGAGATCTACACCGGGTAATGTTCTTACACTTGATAGTCTGATAAGTAAATTGACTACTTTTGAACTAAATAACTATGATAATAGTATTGTACCGAGTGTTGAGTCTGCATTTATGTCATCTTTGAAAATTGGAAAGTCAAGCAATAAACATATGATAACAAATGAAAGTGATAGTGACATTAATGAACAAGGACTTGATGAACTTGAAGCGCTTATGGATAGAAGGTTGTAGAAAGGTAAAGGAAGGTATAAGGGAAAATTACCTCTAGCATGTTTTAACTATAAATAAATTGGTCACATTGTATCTAGATGTTTGAATAGGAAAGATGATGACAAAGAAAATGACCAATCTGGTGAAAAGAAGTATGACATAAGAGGTAACCGAGATCGTAGAGGCAACCGACACTATGATAGAAGAAACAACCGAGACTACAAAGATAAAGGCAAGAAGGCATGTTACCTTATTGGAGATGATGATGATGACACTGACACCGACACTGATGAAGACATTGAGGTGGTCCTCGTAGCTTTGAAAGAATATTCAGAAGAAGAAGAAAGGTATGTAGAAACAACACTTATCTCTAAAGTTAGCAAGAATGATACATTGATTATTGATAGTGGTTGTACAAATCACATGACTAGTGATGAGGATAAATTTGAATACCTTGAATACTATAATAGAGGATCTATTAAAATGGGTAATGATACACCTTGTCAAGTGAAAGTAAAAGGATCTATCATGTTGAATAATAAGATTAAATGTGAAAATGCATATTGGGTGAAGGGACTTAACTATAACTTATTAAGTGTAGCATAGTTGAATAACTTAGGTCACTAAGTTGCATTTGAAAGTAGGAAGGTGAAGATCTATGATGAAACAAGAAAGTTGGTCGGTACTGGTGAACAATCTAAAGGTAATCTATTTTATCTTGACAATGTTGAAACTTCTTGTTTGATGACTAGAAATGAGGATGTGTGGTTGTGGCATAAAAGGTTATGTCATGTGAATTTTGACAACATGGTTAAAATCAGTAAGAAAATAAAATTTAGAGGTTTACCAAGCTTATCTAAACCTAACCATGTCATGTGAAAACAATGTCAAATAGGAAAAATGTCAAAATCTAGTTTCAAGAGAAAGACCTACTCATCTAAAGCTATTTTTGAGTTGGTTCATACTGACTTATGTGGTCCTATGAGAACTCAGAGTTATTATGGTGACATATACTTTATTCTATTTGTTGATGACTACTCTAGGATGATGACAGTTATGTTTTTGAAAGAGAAATTTGAATCTTTCAAAATGTTTAAATGGTGTAAAGCTAAAGTAGAAAAGGAAAGTGGAAAATATTTAAAATGCTTAAGATTCGATAGAGGAGGTAAGTTTATTTTTGATGAATTCACAAACTTTTGTAATGAGCATGAAATTAAAAGACAGGTTTATGCACCGAGAACACCACAACAAAATGGTATTGCTGAAAGGAGGAATAGATCTATTGTTAATTGTGCTAGAACACTGATGATTGAGAAAGATGTTGCACAAATGTACTAGAGAGAAGTTGTTAGCACTATTGTATACAAATTGAACCGAGTACAATTGAAGAAATATTCAAACAAGACACCTTATGAGTTATGGTTTGGGTACACACCTAATGTAAGTTATTTCAAAAAATTTGGAAGTATATGTTACATTATGAAAGATGATAGAAATGGAAAAATTGATTCTAAAAGTGATGAAGGAATATTTTTGGGATATTATACTAAGAGAAAAGCTTACAAATATTTGAATAAGGTTTCTAACAACATGATTGAAATTTGATGATTTTGCTGAGAAAAATGATGAAGAAAGCAGGAAAGAACTAGATGAATATGGTAGATATACATTCATTGAGTTACCTAACCCTCTACCTGAGTGATGGGTAGAGGCTACCAAGAAATAGGAAAAAGATGTCAAGCACTAGCCTATAGACACCGAGAATCAGGAAATTGCTACCGATGAAGAAATTGAACTTGCACCGACTGATGAACAGAGAAGAGAGCAAGTATTAGCAAAATTTGTGAGAAGACACCATCCACAAAACCAAATCGTTGGAGATAAGAAAGATGGCATGATGACACAAAGTAATTTGAGAAAGAATACATGTTTAGTTTGTGAATTTGAACCTAAGAATGTTAGAGATTCACTTGAGAATGAGGAATGGATTAAGGCCATGAATGAAGAAATTGAGTAGATAGAGAAAAAAAAACATGAACAGGTAATGAGACTGAGTGATAAAAATGTAATTGGAACCAAATGGATATTCAGAAACAAGTTGAATGAGAATGGTGAAGTCACTAGGAACAAAGAAAGACTTGTTTGTAAAGGATATGCACAAGAAGAAGGTATTGACTATGGTGAGAATTTTGCACTAGTTGCTAGACTTGAAGGAGTTATAATACTACTTGCATATGATGCTCACCAAGGATTTAAAGTATATCAAATGGATGTTAAATCTGTATTTTTTAATGGAATACTTGAGGAAGAGGTTTATATTGAACAACCTGAAGGTTTTGTTGATCCAACTAAGCATAACATGGTATGTAAATTGTACAAAGCACCTATATGGACTGAATCAAGCACTGAGAGTATGGTATGAAAGACTGCATGCTTATCTTATTAGTATTGGATTTGTGAGGATAAGTGACAATAGCAATTTGTATTTGAAAGGAGAAATTGATGATAATATTCTTATTTCTAAAATCTTTGTTGATGATATTATATTTGGAGGACATGATAATCTTTGCAAAGCCTTTGCTGCTAAAATGAGAAAGGAATTTGAGATGTCAATGTTTGGAGATATTAAATTCTTTCTAGGTTTACATATTATACAACAAAATAAAGGGATATTCATAACACAATCAAAGTACATCAAAGAAGTGTTGAATAATTTTGGTATGGAAGATTCAAAACTAGTAGGAACACTGATGGTCATAGGATGTAAATTGACAAAGGATGATCAATCAACCAAGGTAAATCAGACCTTATATATAGATCTATGATTGGAAAACTGATGTATGTTGTGAATAGTAGACCAGATATTGTACATGTTGTTGGGATTGTAGCAAGATTTTTTTCTAATCCTAAGGAATCACATATGACTTCTATTAAGAGGATTCTGAGATACTTGAAGAACACTGAGAATTATGGTTTGTGGTATAAGAAACAAGGCAATTTTGAACTACAAGTTTACACCGACATGGATTAGGCTAGAAATATAGATGACCGAAAGAGCACAACCGGTGGAACATTCTTTTTGGGAGAAATGTTAGTTACTTGGATAAGCAAGAAACATGCATGTATTTCTCAGCCTACTATTGAAGCAGAATATGTTGCTACTACTACTAATTCTTCAAATATTGCATGGATAAAACAATTGTTGAAAAGCATGAATGAGGAGATCACTGATCCAGTGATTATATATTGTGACAACACAAGTGCTTTAAACATTTCCAAGAATCTGGTGATGCATTCTAAGATAAAGCATATATCTATTAAGTATCACTATTTGAGGGAACAAGTAAAAGAAAAGAAAGTGAAGCTAGAATTTTTGAAATCTAAAGAGAAACTTGCAGACATATTTACTAAACCCTTACCAAACAATACATTTGAGTACTTGAGGACTAGACTAGGGGTCCATCCCTTTTCTTTCGGTCACTAAGGAGATCAAGAGGTTGTATCAACCTATACTTTATAAGAAAATCAAATAATGTTGATGCAAAATTGTTCACACTTTAGGTTTTGTAAGGTTGTGAAAGATGGAATAGTAAAATTGTATATTTGTACATTAAGGTACATGGTCTGAACCAGACAAAAAAGATATTTTTGGCTATTGAAGAGCTATTTATTCTTTTTGGTATTGTTGTCAAAGGGAGAGAAAGAATCAGAGAAGTATAGAAGATCAAATCTATAGGGAGAGTCTTCTGAAATGTTGAGATGCTATGTAGTGATTAAACATATTAAATGATCAAGCTAGGGAGATCTTACTGAGCTACAACATTTACTGATAGATTTGTAGTACAACTGATTGCATAACATGATGAATTGGATGGACAAGTGAAAGACAGTTATTAGAGATCATTGAGCTATTAAAGTGATATGTAAGACAATTAAACTAATCAATATGTTTTCATTGATGTCAACTAGTTTGGACTATACTTATCATGATAGTTACAAATATCTTAAGAAGAAAAATGGTAAAGGAAAGATATATCGACATGAAGAAAAGATGAATATGAAGATATGGCTAAGGTATACATTGGGTAACTTATTGATGATTCTATGGCATCATTTTGTTGACTTGATTGTATTACATGAATCTATTATGCATTGAAGATCAGAATTGAACAAGTTAATGTGGTCTGTAATTGAAGATTTATGTATACACCGAGCCAATACAGTGTATACCAAGTATAAGTAGTAACTGAGTTTTTATTCACTGACACATTCTGTATTAACCAAGTAAGAGGAAACAATGAAATGTTATAATAGCTAACTAAATTAATGAGCTCAAAAATTGTGTATGATTTTGAGGTAAGAGATAAAGTTAGTTATGAGGATCAAACAACTAACAAAATTTAGAGATGATTGAATGGAGAAGGATGAAATGTGTTAGAGACACATCTGACGATGGAGATTAAGAGGAAGAATATAATGGATAAGATGAAAATGGTTTATGACATCTATTTAAAGAGACATGAGATTCATTATTGAGTAAGGAGATAATTGAATCTGCAGGAGAAATCGCATGGAAGGAATTTTTCATACACCACTAATCAAACTTGTTATAGATAGAACCGAGCAGAACTGTAGGCATAACCAAGTGCCAGAGTATTGTTAACCAAGTTGAATATGATGAAGGATTGAAGTGATTATTGATCAAAGGAGGTATTATGAGCTTAGCTTAGATCTAAAAATCTGTAATCTTAGTTGTATTTGAATCAGAAAAACTAAATCTCTTAACCGAGTGGACTTAACAGTCTTATTTGTATTTCAATATGGAATTCTATGAATGTTGATGGTTTTCTTTTTGACCCCATAGTGAATGTTGGTCGAGAGTTAATTGGTAGTGATAAATCCTTTAACTAGGTCACACCTTACAGTGTGCATTGTAATCTTTAACAGGGTTGTCTCCTAACTGAGCTCACTTTAGAAGAGTGAAATATTTTGGGTTACCAGTCCCGGGTTATTTTTCCCTTGGCAGGGTTTCCATGTTAAAATCCTTGTGCTATGTGTTACTTGATGTGATTAGATTATAGTTTACTTTACACATTTCATATTTTGGATTAATCGGTAAACACAACATTGATTTTACTGGCATTCGGTAAATTTTCAAAAAGATTGTTATTGCTATCTTACCGAGTTGGTTATTTGTTTCAAAAAGTTTCAATATATACATCTGGGAGTTTGGGACTGTAGGATAATTGGAATTAACGGATTCACCCCCCCCCCCCCCCCCCTCTCAGTTATCTAACACATGCAATCCTAGCAAATTGAATACCAACATATAGGACACATGGTGCATTTCACCTTCACATAAAAACATAGTACAATTCTTTGTGATGTCCTCCCTTACACATACTATTAGAGGTCTAAACTTAACATGATAGAAACAACACTTATCACAAAACATGGCCAACAATACCAAACATTTAGAATAGCCACCACAAAGTTCAAAAGGAAAAACCCAATTGGGATAATTCCAAGTTCAACATTAAATCATAAAACGTCATGATGATCTCAAATAGTAAATCAAGTGTGACCACTATCACAAAATAGCTAGTAAAAAGAGAGTCAAGTGACAAGTCCAGGCATAAGAAAGTTCAAAAATTAAATCCTAGTCCAAAAACAACACGAACGAATCATCAATAACCAAAACACATTATCAATCATAAAATATTTTACATAGCAAAGTGACTAGTGTTAGCCACACTTGAGGGAGTAACCTCTTTATGAAACCCAATAATACTACATCTTGGATGTGTTAATGAATTTACCCAAACACAATAGACTATTGCTAAGGTAAGATGCATCAAATGTAATTGTAACTAAATAACTTTGCAAAATGTTACAAGTAGGTTATAAGTTATAATGGCTCTCAAATACTAAATAATTTTGTGTCTATGTTTTATTTCAACTTTCAACTACAAGACACCTAATGGGCATACAAATCCCCTGAGTTCCTAGTGTAGAAACTCAGACTCTGATACCAAGTGTAATGCCCCACTTGGGAACTTAGGAGAAATTAACCTAAACATGCTACTAAGTTTACAAAATAATTTTTTTCTTAAGATTTTACAAAATAATAATGATAAAAATGCAGAAGTAATACATCATAAGATACAAACAAGTACATAAGTAAAACTCAATTACAGTCAACGACTCTCACAATTTCTATGACATAGAATTACGCATACATTAATTAACTATTTTAGATTAAGTATAATTACAAATCTCACATATACAAAAGAATAACAAGTACAACCTCACATAAAAGAAACATAGATACAACCAATACCATAAGGTGTACATGATATCCTACTTCCACTACACAAGTCACAAGGTGTGTAAATATAATCTAAGTACAAAGTACAATTCAATAAAATAAAGATAAGAGTAATTCTCTAATGATAAATGGGAAGATACAACTACTACAAGGATCATCCAACACTGGTACAAGGATGTCAGAATCTCAAATGGTAAAAGAATCACTACCACTCGACCACATGGAACCAAAGGTCCACTCCCATTGTGCTGAGGAGATAACAACAAACCCCACTCAGATATCAAACACCAAAATCCAACACAATACAACACCTAAGCAAGGGATCTTGAAAGCTCTCTATCTCAAAAAGGTACAACACCAACTGCAAAGATAATACATACTCTACTTGGAATTCACAAGCTGATCTGAAAAACAATTAAAGCCAAATCAAAGACTCCTAAAAATATAAGCTAGGTTTTCAAAACATTCAACTCCAAAAACAAGACGAACTCCACTTGAAAATTAAAAAAAATTACTTAACTCGAAATCACCGAAATAATAACTTAACTACAACCTTGTTTTTATCAAACCCTCTTTGCATGATTAATTCTAATTTTAATGATAAAATATGCACTTTTCCAATTACAACTCCTAACTCAACTTTAACTTCAAATCACTTTATTAATTAAATGTACAAATTTAATTATATTTAATATTTTAATTTACTAATTTAATATTTATGACATTTTAATAACATGAAACTTGATAAATAATTATCAATTGATATTATCTATGCATTTAAATTCTAATTTAAATTTAACACTTAATGACATCTCCGATTTCTATAATTAGACTTTTAATTAAGTCTTTTAATTAAACAAAGGTATTTAATTAACTCTTAATAATTAAATATCCTTAAATTTAATATTCTAATTTTTATAAGATATAATTATTCTAATTTCATAATTAATCTTAATTTAATTATTTTAACCAAATAAACCACACAAAAAACTCATATGACTTACAATAGACGAAAATCAACTAACTTAAATAATAAATAAATTCAAGGGAAGGGCTCACGAATTTATGTCAACTTGATGAATTCAAATAGGTAGAAAAATATATACTTGTTCATTATTCCAGGACAATCAAGGGCTTGGGTTAGGATTGGACTTGTATGTTATCTCCCCTCCCTTACCATTGAGATATTGCAATAGGGAACACTCATTCTAGCAATTCAGGAAATTTGATGCCCTGTACCTAAAATCATGTATAAAAGACAAGCATGTACATATATTTATAAATATATAATAGACAATGATGGGGATCGACCGATCATTTGGATCTTGAAAGCAAGTAACTATGACTCCATCCCTAAACCATATCGGGCACATCAAATAGAAATATAAAATATACACTCCAACCATAGACATGTAAGATGGGGTCAATAAAATCATAAACATAAATAAAATCAAATCTATTTGAAGATCTTATACACACATGAAAAGTGGCCTAAAAGAGTCTGGCCAATTAAACTAAGGAATAAATTATCGGAGGGGTATTACATAGTGCACACATTTACATATGTGCATTTACTTTGAAACATGTTGATTTAGTGTAACTTCAAAAGTATCTAATATAAATCTAGGTTGAAAGTGGTTCTAATCTTTAAAATTGAAATTTCCAACTAAAGTTATGTTAGGAGATGTTTTGCAATCAAAGTAGAGAGTTGCAAACATAGATGGTGTTATTTATTATTTATTGCGCTACACAGAAGAGATGAAGAAGTCAACAAAAGAAGGAAAAAAAAGTGATGAAATATTGTTCTTCATACATTTAATGATATAATGATGATCTATCATGTTGATTTATTTAAATTTGAATATATATCTTGAATTTGTTTTAAATAAATCTTAGGTTCAAACTAGTTCAATTTTTGATATATTTTCAAAAAAAAATTATGTAGGTTACCTCAAGAAAATTTGTTACATAGGACTTCTACACGATCCTTGAAAATTTTATATCTTGTATCTTGAAAATATTATATGTATGTACATCTTACCTTGCAATGGTATTTCTAATGCAGGTTTAGTTGTTGTCTGTATCAACTTAAAATGGAAGCACTTCCATGATAAGAGCGTTTAGCACTCCGAGTAAGTGGTCTGGGGTCATGTTAAGTGCCTTGATCAAGTCTTTTCATGTATCTAGCTTTTCCCCCTATTCTGCTTCCTTTTGCACCCATTTTTCACTTCATATCTGCATTTCATAACACTCTGGGATCGGATCCTGAGGTTTTTGACCAAAAGGTCAAAGTCAACCTTTTGGGGTTAAAGTCGACCTCTATCCTGACCTAGTCAGGATTGAACTTGATCCTGACCTAGTTAGTTCCAACCTCATCCTTGACCCCCTGGAAAAATTTCAAGATTCATTGATTTCTAGGTGTCAGGTTTTCGAGGATATTTGTTTCCCGCCTCCGGGTCGGCCATTTCGGGTTTCAGAATGGTAAATCCTCTAATTGCATTTAATCTAGGTATATTTTCTAAAGGTTAGGACCTAATTGGATTTAATTCTCCAAGGTGGCCCCTCTAGAGGATTGTGTCCTAGTTCACTATAAAAGGAGGCCTTCCTTTCTCATTTTCATCATCAAGTTTTGGCAATTTCCTCTATCAAGCTCTTAAGTGCAAGCAAGTG
This sequence comes from Chamaecyparis obtusa, assembly GCA_027943335.1. NCBI lineage: Eukaryota > Viridiplantae > Streptophyta > Pinopsida > Cupressales > Cupressaceae > Chamaecyparis > Chamaecyparis obtusa. The sequence continues at coordinate 267,544 of BSBK01007996.1, read as the reverse complement.
AATTCAAGCATTCAAGAAAGTGAATTCAAGTATTCAAGAAATCCTTCAAGCATTCATCCATCAATGAGATCCATTGTTAGCCATTGAAGGATTCAATCTCTTTAGAGCCCCCTTGAAGATCCATCCTTCTACATTCATCTAAGCCTCCTCATATGCAAAGATCAATTCAAGATTGGCATTGAAGATCAAATGCCATTGATTTGAGACATCCTACATTCATTGAAGCACTCCTATTTGTGGATTTGAGGATTTGAATCCTCTACAAGGACTTCAACATATGCGAGGTGAATTGTTTCAATTACTTTGTTTATGCACACTACATTTCAATTCAATTTCAAGGTTAATTTCTAAATTGGGGTTTGACCGAGGCAAACCCCCCATACAAACAAAAACCCTCATTTTCTTGCAGGTACAGGTGTGGAATTTTAGATCTGAGACTGGATTTGGATACCCTTTTCGGTGAACTTTCAAGATCTATGAACAAAGTCAGAATTGACCTTCAAACAAAGAATGTAGCCTTTGACCTTTTATGAGGGTCAAAGACTACCTGCCGGCAGAAAGACAAAATATTTTTGGGTTTTCTTCATCTCGACATTTCCAGTCCAAAACAAGTTGCAGAATTACCCGAAAGTACACACAGACATCAGAAATTGGCATTTTTTGGATTTGCCCTAGTTTGAGGTTAGTACTTGTATTTCAATTATTTCAGATTTTAAGCATAATTCTCCATAGGGAAACATAGGGTTTCTCTCTCTCTTTCATATTCTCCATAGATTGATTCGATTGTGCATTAACCTTTCATTAACCTTTTGGTTGATCAAATTGGATCTCTCCTTTGGGAATTTGGATATAGGAGTGAATCTCATATTTCCCCCATACATTACAATTACATTACAAATTATACATTTGAATAGAGGTGATTCCATTTTACCCCTATTCACTGTCCAACGAACATATTTCAAATCAATCAAAATCATTCAAAATGGGAATCATTTTATTGACTATTAACCTGACAACAAGATATATCAACATAGCAATCTAGTAATTTCTATCACCCTAGTAATTAACTAGTATTCTGGATTAATGCAATTTATATTATCTCTACAAGTTAGATAATAAAATTTATATAGTTGATCTTATATATTCATATGTATTTCCAAAGATATTCAGTTTATTTGAATTATTTGGTGCCTATTAACTATATAATTGAAATATTAAGGATGAACCATGCAATGAGTGTTTTTGAAGAAGTCGTGTGTTTCACCAAATAAGAAGCATTACCAAGGTAAATTAGAATGGATTATTTCTTACATGATCTCCAAGGTAGATCATTGGGAGGAAAGAGGTAGTTCAATCACCAATATTCCTTTGAGTTTGAAGATATTTTTGGAAATAAAAATGTCTTTCTTGAGAAGACTCGACACTATGAAAGACTAGTTACCTAAATCCCATTGGCCTTTTGGTTAGACTAGGTCAACTATGACGAGATGATCAATCAATGAGTACAATGTGGTTGGGTGTCATATTTGAAATCTAGATTCCAAGACAAAAGAGGCTACATGGAAAGCCAAGTGATTCACTAGTAATAAGAAATTTACTCTTTTTTATATTAAATATTTTAATTTTTCTTTTAATTCACTTGCAATAAGAAATTATTTTTAATGTTAATTCCATGTAATGGATTAAGGAAAATATCTCATTGTTTCGATATTCATCATTTCTCATGGGTAGAAAAGTTCATTCGTGCATTCAAGGACTATAGTGAAATTTATTAAATAATAATTTAAAGTAGAAAATTCTATATAAATTATTCTTTTATAGTTCTCTCTATTTTTTACATCACCAAATGTTATCAATTTTTGCATTCTATTCAATTAGATTCATCTAATTAATTGAAGGGGGATTATTCTTCATGGTGTTTCTATTTTCTTCCAAATTATTCAACTTTTGTTGTCTTCTATCCAATGGGTAATAGTACTTTACAAGAGGTGGAGGAGGGGAGTGGGATAAAGGAGAAGTTTCTCTTTATGTGTGGTCTACTGCTAGTTGAAGCTTTCACAATGGATTCTTTAGAAATGATTCCTTCTTTTATTAGTCCCTTGAATAAAATACAAAGGTTATCCTAGTGACAGTCTATACAATAAAAAACATCCCTAATCATAAAATGGAAGTTCAACTTTATCCCAACTTACCCTAATTGAGAGAATAAGTGGTTTGTAGGAGGAAGGAAATAACCATTAGATCATTTATTTAATGGCTCATGAGATATTTAAAATGATTGAGGAGGAATATCTTTGTCAATTCAAGAACCATCTAATTTGAGTTCATCTATGGTTCTCATCAATTAGGATGTACGGTTGTGTATGAATGATTTCCAAGATGAGTACTTATTGATTCTATTGAAAAAGAGATCATGTGAATTATATTGAATTATAAAATTTCTCATGGATTGTATTGAATTTTAATATTTGGAATAGATAGGACTAAATCAATTTTTAAGGTAACAAGTGTCCGCTTGAATCTCTAGCCTTCTTGAGTTAAGATGGGTGTTTTATCATAGGTAAATGAAATGATATGTTACTTTTATTATAGTTAAATATTCAATAATTATATTTTACATAAGTTTACTTAGGATAATGCATTGCATAGTAGTTTTCATATTACACACCAATAAGTTTACATCTTATTCTTGCACGTGGTTTAGGAGAAATTCCACTCTAGGTGGTGATCTAGTTTTTATCACACTCTACTTTATATTATTATGTGTGAGATTCACCTTTAATTCATTTCTCATATTATCATCCTCCACATATTGTGCATACTTTATTTCACAATGGAGGATGATCCATCTTTGGTGGACATGTGTTTCCACCTAGTGTGGGTGATATTTCTTATCTCTTGGTTATCATGCATTGCCTATATATGGAGGCACGTCTGAATTGTAATTGATTCTAGTTGATTCATTATTGTTCATTCAATTAATCATATGATTAGTGAGAATACAACTTATTCTTATCATATCATTTTGTCTCTCTTGTTATATTCATTGGGCTTCTAGATCTTGGCATATTTCCTTAGGAAAATTATTCCATTGCATCAAAGTAATTCTTAAATGGTATCAAAGTCACTGGAGAATCCTTGATTAGTCACTAGAGATATTTTGGTGTTCTTTAAGGATACAATTTTTTAGATATGAAGACCAAAAATCTTTAGGTGTGTCATATGAAAAATCTAAGCTCACCAATGCACTTGAGAGGATATTTCGATAAGCCTTGATATAAATTTATCCAGTTACACTTTACTTAAGATTACTTATGATAATGCATTACATAGTAGTTTGCATCTTATTTTTCCATGTGGTGTAGGAGAAATTTCATTTTAGGTGGTGATCTAGTTGTTATCATATTCCACTTTATGTGTGAGATTTACCTTTAGTGCATTTATTACATTATCATCCTCCATATGTTGCACATACTTTATTGCACAATAGAGGATGATCCACCTTTGGTGTACATGTGATTCCATCTAGTGTGGGTGATAGCTTATCTATTTTTTGTCTCATATTTATCATTCCTTGTCTATATATGTAGGAACATATATATTGTAATTGATTCCAATTGATCCATTATTCTTGATTCAGTTAGTCATATTGGTAAGAATACAACTTATCATATTATTTTGTCTTTCTTGTGCTATTCAATGGGCTTCTATATCTTGGCATATTCCCTTAGGAAAATTCTTTCATTGCATAAAATAAATTCTTACATGGTATCAGAGTCATTGGAGCATCCTTGATTAGCCTATTTGGAGATATTTTGTTGTGCTTCAAGGATAAAAAATTGTAAATATGAAGACCAATGATCTTTAGGTGTGTCATATTCCAAATCTGAGCTCATCATTACATCTGATAAGTTGTTTTGCTAAATCTTGAGTATGAATTTGTCCACATTTAATAAAAGTCATTTTGGGGCAATATTTTTTACAAATCAAACCATATGACTTGATTTGCATAGACTTGTATGAATTGTCAAAAAGATAATTTTTTAATGTGACTTTACTAATTTACTCTCATTGGATATTTTATTTGGATAATATTTTTTTTTCCTTGCAAAATATTTTTTTTGAGTTTCCCCAAATATTCTCTACTCTTTGTCAAATTTTTTTGAAGGAGCACACAGATCATGCACAAATATCAAAAGTTCCACATAAACATGGTATACACATCAACATCTAAACTTATGACAATTGACAACTTCCAACTTACATGAACTATCTGTGCATCATTCTATACAAAAGACCAAAAGTCCAAAAACCACCGCAAATGTGGGACTAATTTTTGTCCCAAAACTAAACATCTAGTTGCAACCAAAGATCATTCAACCCATAGTCACCAACCACCTTCGACATCAAATTAAATGGTATTTCCAATAAGTTTATGTGATGTTTTATGTTTTATATGCCTATACAATATGATGATTTTACTGATGCATGTATGGTTATGCTTTATGGATACCAAAATATTAAAAAAAATGAGAATTAAATCCACCACTGAAGTCACTGTCACTAACACTCTGCAATAAAATTTTTTAATAACCCATATAATACTATTTTTTATGTACATCAATTCTCATTTGTGTACTATGGAAAGTAAATCGTGTATCTGATCTTGTAATTATTGTTCAATATTCCCCCTCTATTGATCTTGGTTAGGTGCATTTATTTGTGTATATTTTGTGTTCCTACTTGGTGTTCCTAAAGAGGTAGTAAAACCATGGACATTCAATGGTCTTTTCTTGCTAAAGTTATATTGAGATTCTTCCTATTGGATTCTATAATTTTTTTCATTATATAATCCCTATTTGCATGAGTTATATTCATTTTTCCCCATAGTTTTTTTGAATATCTTTCTAGGATTGTGAAGGAAAGTCTTCATCATTGAAAAAATAGTTGCAGAATTTATCACTAGGCTCACCTTCTCTATTTGGAAATCTCTTCTCCTTTTCAAATCCAATTGGATTATTTTGAGTATTGGATTCTTGTGTCTCCTTTTTGTTCTATATGGTTTTGGTTCTCTTTTGAGTCAATTCAAAATGTTCAACATGATGTCCTTGTCTTAGAGATCACCCACCAAACATACACAGATAAGGTTTAGAGAATTTCAATCTTAAACTTATGTTACTAGTTTTAACTAGTTTCCAAGATATTTCATTCTCATTCATATATTAATTTATTTTATAGGAGCCACCACCTCTGTTTAGAGGAATATGTCTTTATTTTATGATTTCTTTCCAACGGTGGAGTCATTTTTATATTTTAATCACCCCTGGTGAATTCACCAAACTATTCTAGAGCTCAAAACTGTATGTTGTTGGGCTCGAAGAATAGGCCAAATTCTATGATCAAGCCTAACAATGAGTTTTGGCCAATGCAAAAATGAGCTAATTCTTGTTACAGTTTTGTACATTTAGGCTCTACTAATACCTAGGTTGTTAGAATAACTAAGAGGGGGGGGTGAATCAATTATCCACAGTCCCAATTACAAAATGTACCACTTAAAACTAATTCAACTAAATTTTGCAGCTCGGTAAAACAAAAATACTAAACTGTTTGTGACTTTACCGATTACCAGTTAATTGCTCATAGTGATTACCAACCAAATCAAATATGCAATATTTAAAGTATGATATCCAAAAAATCACAACAAAAACACATAACACAAGAGATTTAACGTGGAAACCTTGCAAAGGGAAAAACCACCTAGGATCGGTAACCCAAAAACTTTTCACTCTTCTAAAGTGAGCTCGGTGAAGAGCCAACCCTGTTAAAGGTTACAAAACACACTATAAGGTGTGACCTTGTTAGAGGATTTAACACTAACAGTTATCATCCAACCATCATTCACTATGGGGTTGACAGGATAATAATGTACATTCTATGAATGACATATAAGACTTTCAAGTCCACTCGGTTAAGAAATTTTATCTATTTACAATGGTTAAACTATAACAACAGGTGATCTGAATACAATACAACTTGAATTGTAGATGTTTAGATCTATTCTGAAGCCCATACAAATCATCTGATCAATATTTCTTATTTAGTTCAACAACATTCAATAACTTACTGTCCCTCAGTAAAAGCTCTCTAACGCTTGGTTAACTCTGTAGTTTGGTTCTTCTTCAACCAGTTTGATCAGGCAAGCATGAAGCAATGTTCACATGATATCTCTACAGTATCCTTCCTCCAGCATAAGTTTCACTATGAAACCCTAGTCTCTTAAATAGACAAGTAAACCATTTTCTTCTCATCCATTAGATTTTGCCGCTTAGTCTCCTTCGTTGATTTTGCCGCTTAAACCTTCCTTGACTGATGTGTTAGTAACACATTTTGTTTCTATCCTTTAGATCTTCTTCAAATTTTGTTAGCCATTGATCTCGTAACAAACTTTATCTTTTCACCTTGTAATCATACACTTTACAGCTCATCAATTTCTATCGGCTAAACTGATCATTTAGTTGTTTTGTCCATACTCGGTTAACAAAGAAATGTGTCGGTGAACACAAGCTCAGTTGATACTGTCACTCGGTATACACTACACTAGCTCAGTGTATACTGCTTCATTAACCGACCACACTACTTTGTAACATTTTGCTTCCAACTTCATAAAAGATTAATGCAACATAATCAAGTCAACAATATGAAGTCATAAACTCATCAATAAGTTACCAAGAGTGTTCCTTATCCTCATCTGTCATATCCATCTTCCTCCATGTAGATATCTTTGTTCTTCATCTTTTCTCTCCTCTTTATAGATGTTTAGATATTTGCAACTACCATGATAAGTACTGTCAAAGCTAGTTGACATCAATGACAACATAATGATTGATTCAATTATCCTGCATAACAATTTAGTGCTCGGTGATCTCTAATCACTTGTAGTTCCTCAATCAAGTTCTTAATTAGTTGTAGTTCATCAATCTCTCCCTTTGGCATTGTTGGAAACTCAAGCAATATGAAATATACCATACACATACCAAGCATGTATTCTACAACTATGTAAGAAATGTTGTAAGCTCTCCCTATCTTAATATGTTTAATCACTACATTACATGACAACATTACATGTGTAGACTATCTTCTGTAGATTTGATCTTTAGCAGCTCTCAGATTCCTTATGTTTATCTTCTCAGATTGTCTCTCCCTTAGATAGATGTTCTAGTGATCTCCTTGGGTATCATATTGTTTATCTCTCCCTTTGACAACATGCCAAAGTAACAAATAAACATACAGCTCTGTATTAGCCATGTGACTCTCTATTGTCTAGTTCCTATACTTTTCATGCACCAAATGTATCTCTATATACCGATGTGTAAATCTTTGTTCCTAAAATCTTTCACAACCTTAGATAGAATCCAAAGTGTGAAATTTTCTGCATCAACATGAATGATCTTCTAATAAGATTAGGCTGATGCAACCTCCAGATCACATTAGTGACCAGTAGACAAGGGATGAACCCCAAGTCTAGTCCTCAAATATTCAAAAGTTTCCTTTGGTAGAGGCTTGGTAAAAATGTCGGCAAGTTTCTCTTTTGATGTAACATATTCCAATTTAACTTGCTTCTCATGTTCTTGTTCTCTTAAGTAGTGATACTTAATAGAGATGTGCTTGGTCTTTGAGTGCATTACAAGATTCTTTGAAATGTTTATTGCCCTTGTGTTATCACAGTATATAATCACCGGCTCAGTGATTACCTCATTCATACCTTCCAACACTTGCTTGATATAGGCAATATTTGAAGAGTTTGTAGTAGCAACAATATACTTTGCTTCGGTAGTAGATTGAGAAATACAAGGTTGTTTCTTACTTGTCCAAGTAACAAGTCTTTCACCAAAGAAAAATTCTCCTCTGGTGGTACTCTTTCTATCATCTATATTTCTAGCCCAATCTGCGTCGGTATAGACTCTTAGTTCAAACTTGCCTCCCTTAGGATACCATAATCCATAGTCCTCAGTTTTCTTCAGGTATCTTAAGATTATTTTTGTAGCAACCATGTGTGACTCCCTAGGATTTGCAAAAAATCTAGCAACTATCCCCACATCATGTGTAATGTCTGGTCTACTATGTACTATATACATCAATTTACCAATCATTGACCAGTACAATGTCTGGTTCACCTCTGTAGTTTCATCTTCCTTAGTTAGTTTGTAGCCTGTGACCATCGGTGTTCCAACTGGTTTAGCATCTTCCATGCCAAATGTTCTTAGTATTTCCTTTATGTACTTGGATTGTGTGATGAATATTCCATCATTCTCCTGAATAACCTGCAAGCCTAGAAAGAACTTAATCTCTCCAAACATATACATTTCAAATTATTTTCTCATCTCATCAGAAAATGATTTACAGATATGATCTTTTCCTCCAAAAATAATATCATCCACAAATATTTTAGCAGTCAAAATAGTGTCATCAGACTCACCTTTCATATACAAATTGTTGTTCTCACTAGTTCTAGTAAAACCAATACTTAACAAATAAGTATACAGCCTTTCATACCAGGCTCTAGGTGCTTTCTTTAAACCATACAAATCTTTATGTAGTCTACATACCATGTCTTTCTTTTTTGGATCAACAAACCCTTCTGGTTGTTCTATGTAAACCTCTTCTTCTAGTATCCCATTCATAAATGTAGACTTGACATCCATTTGATAAACTTTAAACTTCTTATGTGCTGCATAGGGCAGTAACATCTGAACTCCTTCTAGTCTAGCAACAGGTACAAAGGTTTCACCATAATATATTCCTTCCTCCTATGCATATCCCTTGCAAACTAATCTGGCTTTATTCCTTGTAACATCTCCATTTTCAGTCATCTTGTTCTTGAAAATCCACTTAGTACTGATAACATTCTTATCTTTAGGTCTAGGCACTAAGGTCCATGTCTTGTTTTTCTCTATTTGTTCTATCTCTTCATTCATTTCATTAACCCATTCTTCATTCTCCAATGCAACTTTAACATTCTTCAGTTCAAACTCACAAACTAAGCATGTACCTTGTCTTGATTTACTTCTTGTCTGCATGCTAGCTTGCTTGTCGCCAATGATTTGGTTCTTAGGATGATGTCTCCTGATAAATATTTCTAGCACATGATCTCTTCTTTGTTGTTCATCCTGTTCAAGTTCATTCACTTGCTCAGTAGCTCCTTCCAGATCGTCAGTTTCTCTTTCTTGTTCCTCGGTATTGTTTTCCTGATGCCCGATTGATAGAGTCTGTGACTTTGGTAGGTCAACTAGATGTTCAATGTAAGTGAATCTACCATAGTATTCCAGCTCCCTAGTGCTTTATTCACTATTCTTAGTGTCAAACTCATCAACCCTGACATTAGTACTTTCAATCATTTTATTAGTAACTTTATTTAGACACTTATATGCTTTTCTTTTAGTGGAATATCCAAGAAATATCCCTTCATCCCCTTTAGACTCAAACTTTCCATTTCTTTCATCTTTTAGAATAAAACATTTTCTACCAAAAATTTTGAAGTAACTTGTAGTAGGTTTGTGACCAAACCACAACTTGTAGGGTGTTTTATTTGTGTCTTTTTTTAATTGTACTCAGTTTAGAACATAAACAGTTGTGCTTACTGCTTCTCTCCAGTATGTCTGAGCCACATTCTTTTCTATCATTAGTGTCCTTGCACAATCTACAATTGATCTATTCCTCCTTCCAACAATCCCATTTTGTTGAGGTGTCCTCGGTGCTAAAACCTATCTTTTAATACCATGCTCATTACAATAGTTAGTAAATTCATCAAAAATAAATTCACCACTTGCTGTCAGATCTTAAGCATCTCAGTTCCTTCCTGATTTGTTTTTCTACTTTTTCTTTATACTATTTAAACATCTTAAATGCTTTTGATTTCTCCTTTAAGAACATCATAGTCATTAATCTAGTGTAATCATCAACAAATAGAATGAAGTATCTATCTCCATAATAGCTCTGTGTTCTCATGGGACCACATAGGTCAGTGTGAACTAGCTCCAAAATTCTCTTTGTTGAGCAATCTTTTCTCTTAAAACTAGATTTTGTCATCTTACCTTTCTAACATTGATGACACATTACATGATCTAGCTTAGCTAGGCTAGGTAGACCTCTAACCTTTTTATTTTTACTTATCTTGATCATGTTATCAAAGTTTACATGGCATAACCTTTTATTCCATAGCCATGCATCCTCATCTTTCATCATTAAACAAGAAGACTTATCATTATCAAGATAAAACAAGTTACCTTTCATTTGTGCTCCTGTTCCAACAAGTTTCCTCCATCATCAAATATCTTAACCTTTTTTCTCTCAAAAGCTACTCAGTGACCTGAGTTGTTAAGCTGTGCCACACTTAGCAAATTATAATTTAGTCCTTCTACGCAATAAGCATTATCACATCTGATTTTATCATTTATCATTAAAGTTCCTTTTCCTGTAACCATACAAGGTGTATCATTACCTATTTTTACAGATCCTCCATTATATTGCTCAAGATGATTAATTTTTTCTTCATCACCAGTCATGTGATGTGTATAGCCACTATCAATGATCCATGTATCATTTTTATTAACCTTAGAGATGAGTGTTGTCTCTACATACCTTTCTTCTTTCTCAGAGTCATCCTTCATCGCAACAAATACTACTTCTACATCATCATCTGTATCAGAATCGCTATCATTTTCTTTAGCAATGTAGCATACCTTTTTGACTTTGTCATGTTTGTCTCAGTTATCTCTATTGTAGTGTCAATAACTTCTATTGCCTCTTCTCCCATAGCTTCCTTCACCAGATCGGTCTTTGTTTCTATCATCTTCTTTCTTGTTTGGACATCTAGTAGCAATATGACCAACTTCTTTGCAGTTAAAACATGCTAAAGGTAATTTACCTATATATCTACCTTTACCTTTAGGTAATCTCTTGGCCATAAGAGCTTCAAGCTCATCAAGCTCATCATCAAAATTACTATCATTATCATCATTATTACTTCTACTACTAGACTTACCAATCTTCAGAGAAGTCATGAAAGCAGATTCAACAAATGGTACAACACTATTATCAAAGTTATCTAGTTCAAAGGTTGTTAGCTTATCGATCAGATTGTCAAGAGTGAGAGTACTGCTAGGTGTAGACCTCATTTCATGTATTGCAAAAATTTTGATTGCATAATCTGTTATCCATAGTCCCAATTACAAAAGGTACCACTTACTAATTCAGCTAAATTTTGTAGCTCGATAAAACAAAAATACTAAATTGTCTGTGAATTTACTGATTACTAGTTAATTGATCATAGTGATTACCAACCAAATCAAATATGCAATATGTAAAGTATGATATCCAAACAATCACAACAAAAATGCATAACACGAGAGATTTAACGTGGAAACCTTGCAAAGTGAAAAACCACCTGGGACTGGTAACCCAAAAAAATTTCACTCTTTTAAAGTGAGCTCGGTGAAGAGCCAACCCTGTTAAAGGTTACAAAACACACTATAAGGTGTAACCTTGTTAGAGGATTTAACACTAATAGTTATCGTCCAACCAACATTCACTATACGGTTGACAAGATAACAATGTACATTCTATGAATGACATATAAGACTTTCAAGTCCACTTGGTTAAGATATTTTATCTGTTTACAATGGTTAAAATGTAACAAGTGATCTGAATACAATACAACTTGATTTGTAGATGTTCAAATCTATTCTTAAGTCCATACAAATCCTCTAATCAATATTTCTTATTCAGTTCAACAACATTCAATAACCTACTGTCCCTCAGTAAAAGCTCTCTAACGCTTAGTTAACTCTGCAATTCAGTTCTTCTTCAACCAGTTTGATCAGGAAAGCATGAAGCAATGTTCATGCGATATCTCTGTAGTCTCCTTCCTTCGGCATAAGTTTCACTATGAAACCCTAGTCTCTTAAATAGACAAGTAAACCATTTTCTTCTCATCCATCAGATTTTTCCGCTTAGTTTCTTTCGTTGATTTTTCCACTTAAACCTTCCTCGGTTGATGTGTTAGTAACACATTTTTTTTCTATCCTTTAGATCTTCTTCAAATTTTGTTAGCCATTGATCTCATAGCAAACTTTATCTTTTCACCTCGTAATCATTCACTTTACAGCTCATCAATTTCTGTCAGCTAAACTGATCATTTAGTTGTTTTGTCCATACTTGGTTAACAAAGAAATGTGTCAATGAACACAAGCTCGGTTGATACTATTGCTTGGTATACACTACACTGGCTCGATGTATATTGGAATGCTTCATTAACCGACCACACTGCTTTGTGACATTTTGCTTCCAACTTCATAACAGATTAATGCAACATAATCAAGTCAACAATATGAAGTCATAAACTCATCAATAAGTTACCAAGAGTGTTCCTTATCCTCATTTGTCATATCCATCTTCCTCCATGTAGATATCTCTATTCTTCATCTTTTCTCTCCTCTTTACAGATGTTTAGATATTTGCAAGTACCATGATAAGTACTATCAAAGTTAGTTGACATCAATGACAACATAATGACTGATTCAATTATCCTACATAAAAATTCAATGCTCGGTGATCTCTAATCACTTGTAGTTCTTCAATGAGGTTCTTAATCAGTTGTAGTTCATCATAGGCAAGTTTACCTTTTAATGTATGAAAGAAGATTAGCGAAGTATAGCAAGTTGGTTTTGTTTATATATGAAAATGTATGTATCCTTCTAAGTAAAATATAAATCTCTAATCCTATAATAAAATGAAATGGGATCAATTCCTTACTATTGTTGGGTATGGATTCAAATGATACTTTTTCTTCTTGTATAATACTTTTCTAGACACTTTTTAAATCCACATCGAGTATGAATCTATCAATTATCTCTTTTATAGTTCAAAATAATTTGCTACTATTTTTTTATTAAATTGAAATATCTTTCCTTGAAAGAATTATCCACACAACCACAAAAGGATCAATTTAATTCACCCTTGATGAATAAAGCAATAAAAATAGAGTACCAAGATGATTATAAAAATGCTTGAGATAACAATGGTTCCTTTAATCAAACAAAATGTAAACTAAATTTTATAGTAGTTGCCTATAAAAGTGTATCTCCTCACTAATCTATATATTTTTTGTGGTTACAAATAGTATAATACAAAGTCATTTTATTAAATTTATATTAGATGTATTCAATCTTCATCCAATACAATAAATCAGATAGGTCACCATTCTAATAGTTGGTTGTGTTTATTCCTCTCTTTAAAGGGGAATACGTCTTTCTTCTATGAGTTTTTTCTACTAGTGGATTCATTTTTATCTTTCAATCACACCTAGTGAAGTCACCAATCTATTGGAGCTCAAAACTATAAGTTATTGAGATCTAAGAATAGGCCAAATTCTATGATCAAGCCTAACAATTAGTTCTGGCCAACAAAAAAATGAGCTAATTCTTGTTACAACTCCCTACACTTTAGGCTCTACTAACACATAGATGAGTTTGCCTTTTATTGTATGAAAGAAGATTAGCAAAGTATATAAAATTGGTTTTATTTATATATGCACATGTATTTGTGTCCTTATAAGTAAAATATAAATCTCTAATCCTATAGTAAAATTATAAAATAAAAAATAATGGGATCAGTGCCTTATTACTATTGGGTATGGATTCAAATGGTACTTTTACTTCATGTATAATACTTTTCCAAACACATTTTAAATCCACATCTAATGTGAATCTATCAATTATCTCTTTTATAGTTCAAAACAATCTATTACTATTTTTTTATTAAATGAAAATATCTTTCCTTGAAATAATTATCCACACAACCACACAAAGATCAATTTAATTCATGCTTGATGAATAAATCAACAAAAAATAGAATACTGAGATGAACATACAAATATTGAGATAACAATGGTTCTTCAATCAAACAAGTAAAGCATAGATAAATTTTATGGCAGTTTCTTATAAAAGTGTCTCTCATCTCTAATCTACATTTGTTGTGGTTACAAATAGTATAATACAAAGTCATTTTATTAAATTGATATTGGATGCACTAATACATTTGGGGTGAAATTGCGATGGCAATTTGCGACGACAGGGAAATGTTAAGCGGTTTTCACTTTTTTTTTTCAAATATAGCCCGACACCGTCGCAATTGCGACGTTGTCGGGATATAAGTGCAAAAAAAAAAAGGAACGTTGTCATTTGTGTTTTCAACAGCGCCGAGAGAGATTCCCTCTGTGAAATCAAGCGGGTTATCATTTGTGTTTTGAACAAAGCGGGTTGTCATTTGTGTTTTGAACAGCACCGAGAGAGATTCCCTCCGCGAAATCAAGCGGGTTGTCATTTGTGTTTTCAACAGCACCGAGAGAGATTCCCTCCGCGAAATCATAGCTACAATTTCTGAGTACGTTGGGTTTATTTTTCTTTTGTCATTATTATTTAATTTGGTATTCAGCTGTTAGAGAGCTAAAATACCCAGAAATGAGGACATATCTGTGTTGAATTTATTGTTAGCGGCTTTGGTTATTTAGAATGCTTCCCCACAATAATTAATAGGATGCATTTGGTTTTCAAAGCTTTCACTGACTTGGATTCAAGATTCTGAGACTTTCACGTGCCTTGCTTCAGTTGTTTCCGCAAACAAATCGCGTGCCTTTTGTATGCTTCCACATTTTATATACATGTCCATCAGGGTAGTCACCACCACTATATTTGACAAAAACCCATCTTCAATTACTTTTTGGTGAATTTCCCTACCCTGTTCTATGACTGTACCTCTAGTTTTAATGTATAAAAATGACCCAAATTTCAAAGGAAGTATATGATAAATTCCATTTAACACTTCCTAATCCCTAGACAGTGTCTTCTTACACTTTGAAACAAACAATTCCAAAGGGAATTAGCCTCTAGGGCTCTGCAACACCCAAACCCACAATTCTTGGCTCTAAACCCTTCTTAACTAGGGCATTCTCAATCACCTGATTCTACACCCTTCAAATCCAAATTAGTGGATGATTCACCATCTCACAAACATTATACAATGTTCCACATTATAACAATCCACCCTTGCTTGGATAGATCACTCACTGCTATACATTAGCATTCAACTCAAGGTAATTTCCCACAGTTTATCCTGTGATCACACTGTTTTCCACAAAACTTTGCCTATGCAATGTCAGTACTTCATAATACAAGTTAGTTATTGTCATCCCATGAATATTAGGCCTTCTATGTTACAGCAAAATCAAAGTAAACTCATTCAAAATGGTTTAGAATGGATGAAAGAAATCCTTCTAACTCATGTATGTGTTAGTTCAAACAAATGAGGATAGTCACTCTAAAGACAACATGATAATGTACACTCACAGTAAGTGTACATTATCATGTTGTCTTTAGAGTGACTATGCTCATTTGTTGAAGAAGAAAAGCATTAATGTGGCTGAATAACAATACATTCAAGTGGCAATTACACAAGGGACAGTCACTGTGAGATGTCCTCATTTGTGACTGTCCTTACAGTGAGTGTACATTATCATGTTGTCTTTAGAGTGACTGTCCTCATTCTGTAAGTGTACATTATCATGTTGTCTTTACAGTGACTGTCCTCCTTCAAGTGGCAATTACACAAGGGACAGTCACTGTAAAGACAACATGATAATGTAGAGAAACGTTTTCATTTGTATTTTCAACAGCGCCGAGAGAGATTCCCTCCGCGAAATCATAGCTACAATTTCTGAGTACGTTGGGTTTATTTTTCTTTTGTCATTATTATGTAATCTGGTATTCAGCTGTTACATAGCTAAAATACCCAGAAATGAGGACATATTTGTGTTGAATTTATTGTTAGCGGCTTTGGTTATTTAGAAGTTTAATTTTATTTGTTCATCTTTCAAGCACAAACATTTTGTGGACCGTAACGTCTTCATTGTTTCGGGTATGCAATGAAACAGCCCTAACTTGCGACTACCTTCACAGTACTGCAAAACCGAAGAGGGAAAAGAAAGTTAGGATGGAAATAATGTAGAGAAACGTTGTCATTTGTATTTTCAACAGCGCTGAGAGAGGTTCCCTCCGTGAAATCACAGCTACAATTTCTGAGTACGTTGGGTTTATTTTTCTTTTGTCATTATTATGTAATCTGGTATTCAGCTGTTAGAGAGCTAAAATACCCAAAAATGAGGACATATCTGTGTTGAATTTATTGTTAGCGGCTTTGGTTATTTAGAATGCTTCCCCACAATACTAAAGATCCCATTTTGGCATATGCTTGAAGAATGCTGGCAAAAGTGGTTGAGTTTGGTTTTATACCTCCCAATTGCATTTGTTTAAAAACCTCCAATGATTTTTAAACAAATGCAATTGGGAGGTATAAAACCAAACTATAACAATCCACCCTTGCTTGGATAGATCACTCACTGCTATACATTAGCATTCAACTCACGGTAATTTCCCACAGTTTATCCTGTGATCACACTGTTTTCCACAAAACTTTGCATATGCAATGTCAGTACTTCATAATACAAGTTAGTTATTGTCATCCCATGAATATTAGGCCTTCTATGTTCATGGGATGATCTTCATTATCTCTAAAACTCTACTGCAATGACAAGTCTAGACAAAAGAATGACTGTTTCAGTAGTGACTGGCGCGACAGCAGTCTCAATATGATAGTAAACTCATTCAATAACAAGAATAATTGAATAATCAAACCAAATGATTTGAGACTTAAAAGATCAAGGAACTTGCAGAAATTAAAGTTTATTGCTCGCTGTTTCCTTCACCAGTCCATACACCCGCGCAACAGCAAATTCAAAGTAAACTCATTCAAAACGGTTTAGAATGGATGAAAGAAATCCTTCTAACTCATGTATGTGTTAGTTCAAACAAACTAAGACTTCCAAGATAAATGGAGTTGCAAAAACTAAGAGTTTTATATTTCTTACTGTTGCAGTCCGTATATATCTCCCTTCTTTGTCGTAACAGAGATATATATAAGATTCTTTATAACTTCTCAAAAACTAATCCAACCAATTTTCATCGGTTGGAGCTTAGTTTGAGCCTAACTAAATCCTAAATACTAACTCCCTCCATTGTTAGCTAACCGTTGGATTTTGAAAATTCAAAAATTCTAACTTATAATTAATTGAATTATTTTAATCCAAAGACCACTAAACTCACTAACTTTGATCTCTTATGATTATTAAACTTTCCAAAAGACTTAAACTTCCGCACTAGCCTATTCTAGATTCTTAGAACATTATTGAACTTTGGACAATCTCAGTCCATTGTAAACAAGCTTTTAGTCCTAATAAGGACATCATTACAAACTCATTGAAGTATTGCATTATTTTAATAACATTAAAGGTGCTAAGATCCTCCAATTGACCTGTTGACCCTGTTTATGTATTCCATCCCTCTGATTTGTCCTGAAAGTCTGTATAATCTTTGTCTCCAAATTGGTTGTGTGAGGTGCTCCGACACCAGTTCGCCAATGGAATAGAAGTTGTTCTTCCTATATCAATGGAAATCCTAGCTCTACAACTTCTAACATTAATTGAAGTAGAGGAACATGGTGCGATGAATGTCATATTAGTAAAATTGTTGAATCTACAAGAAGCTTATGAGAATGCTTATAATGCCTTGACACATCACCAAAGAATAGTATAATGTGGGTTTGACAAGAGGTATGCAATCCCCCTCTTAAGAAAAATGATATGATTTTGAAGTACAATGAAAGAGCAGCCAATCCAAGTCAACATACAAAGTTTGATGCCTTATGGGAGGGTCCTTTTTATATTTCTCGCTACAAAGAAAATTATGTTTTTGAGTTGGAAGACATGGAAGGTAATCCTTTTGAGATATTGATAAATAGGATCCATCTTAAACATTTCTATTAATAGTTTATCCTTCCTTCTTGTACATAGTAGGTTATTTATGCTTTAAGCTCAATAAGTATCATGAGGTACATTTTCTTTGTTGTTAGTCTCTAGTTTTCTTAAGGTTTGAGCCCATGTTTTACCCCGTGCATAGCATTTTTTGTTGTCCAACACATTTTAAAATGATCACCCCCCTATTATTGTATCACTTCCTCCTTGTTCCTCATTCAAGTGGCAATTACACAAGGGACAGTCACTGTGAGATGTCCTCATTTGTGACAAGGACAGTCACACATGAGGACATCTCACAGTGACTGTCCCTTGTGTAATTGCCACTTGAATGTATTGCTATTCAACCACATTTATGGGCCCATTTGGACCACAACACATAGTAGCATCTACAGAGAAGAATATCCCAGGTGTAACAAGTTGTAAGAATATACCAATAGTTCTAAGAAGTTCCCTAGCACGTAGTAGCATCTACAGAGAAGAATATACAACATGAGGGTAGCCACTGTAAAGACAACATGATAATGTACACTCATTGTATGTGTACATTATCATGTTGTCTTTACAGTGACTGACCTCATTCAAGTGGCAATTACACAAGGGACAGTCACTGTGAGATGTCCTCATTTGTGACAAGGACAGTCACACATGAGGATATCTCACAGTGACTGTCCCTTGTGTAATTTCCACTTGAATGTATTGCTATTCAACCACATTTATGGGCCCGTTTGGACCATGGCACATAGTAGCATCTACAGAGAAGAATATCCCAGGTGTAACAAGTTGTAAGAATATACCAACAGTTCTAAGAAGTTCCCTAGCACATAGTAGCATCTTCTAATTGTCTATACCACTTCACAAGGTATTGTTTGCACACATTGTTTTTGGTTCTTTTGATGACCCTTGTTTTGAAATTGCTATTAGGCCTTGTAGCTTATATGTTTTGATTGCTGGAGAGCTTCTAAAGCTAAGCAAGAAGACCATTGCACGAGTTATAGCCGCGCGCTCAGGTTTGAAAATTGTATATTTTTTAATCTAATGTATATTTTAACTAGACTTTTAGCTTATTTTTGCTGTATATTTTAATCTAAAGGGAATCATGGATGTGAACTTGAAAGAATTTTGTACTTAGTTCTTATGGAGAGAATAGTAGTAGTTTACGGTCTAATATCAAATAGAGTTTTCCAATTACAGAAAGTTAATGAATTCTAATAGCTTATATGTTTTGATTGCTGGAGAGCTTCTAGAGCTAAGCAAGAAGACCATTGCACGAGTTATAGCCGCGCGCTCAGGTTTGAAAATTGTATATATTTTAATCTAATGTATATTTTAATCCTTTTGCCATGTCATGTAATATGTCTTGCCTTGTAGCTTATATGTTTTGAAATTGCTATTAGGCCTTGTAGCTTATATGTTTTGATTGCTAGAGAGCTTCTAGAGCTAAGCAAGAAGACCATTGCACTAGTCGTAGCCGCGCGCTCAGGCATGAAAATTGTATATTTTTTAATCTAATGTATATTTTAACTAGACTTTTAAAATATTAAAGGATTTAACTAGGTCTAAGAAGATTTGTGTACTTTTGACAATTTTGCTTAGTCACTGAAAGTTGTAGACCAAAGTTTTCATAGCCCAATTTTTGCTTCTTGCGAAGAACGATCATGTCAGATAATATAAGTGAAGAACAAAATAGGGAGACAATCGCTAGATTGTGGTCTAACTTGAAAAGAAAAGGTGATGGAAAATGTTATTGTCCCTGCAAAATTTGTAAGGGCTTAAACCGTAGAAGACTGCTAATCAAAACAGTTAAGAGACATTGTAGGGAGAATGGTCACATTGAAGGGGGGCATGACTATCATCCACTGGTAAGTTGTTCATTATATCATTTTAACAATTTATATACATATGAAATCACTTGATGATGAGTTGAAGATCATGGTTTATTTATGTTAATCAATTTTATATAGGTTGATCTCCCCAGGGAAGTACATGATATGGAGGAACATGGGGGTGCGAATATCCAAGGTGAAGATAATGATCCCATGGAAGATGACGATCATGTGCCAGAAAACACAATTGAAGATGATGGTATAAATACATTGATCCATGACACATTTAGTCCAAGCGGATCTGATCATGATGATGATGATAGCCTCGATGTACCTCTACTTGAGAAGGCATACGAGCCCCTATACAAAGACTCCCAAACAACTCTTCTCTCTGCTGTATTGTTGTTGTTGAACTTGAAGGTTATGAATGGTTTATCCAACATAACAATGTCACGTATGTTAAGGTATGTCATATATGTCTTTATAGTTAACAAAGGGTGAATAATGTACCACTACTATTGTTTATATTAACAACTTATATTTTTTGCTGTAGATTGATAGGCGAGTTTTTGTTACCACCATCAAATATTCTACCTCGCTCATATCAAGAATTATCTGCTATTATGAAAGATATTGGAATGGAGTATCAAGCAATACATGCTTGTCCCAATGATCATATTATATATTATAAAGAACATGAATTTGCAACACAATGCCCTGTATGTCATACGAGTAGATATCGAACAGATCGAATAACAAAAAAGGTGCCTCACAAGGTTCTTCGTTACATCCCCATTATTCCACGGATGCGACAATTATTCAGGTGTACTAGCTTGGCACAATTTATGGATTACCATGCACGCAATAGAAGTCGAGATGACATTATTTGAATCCCTGCGGATGGTTCGGCATTTATGCACATAGAGGAAAAGTGGCAACACTTCAAAGAAGAACCTCGTAATCTCAGGCTTTCATTGGCAGCGGATGGTGTCAATCCATTTGGAGAGATGAGATCTGTTTGCTCGGTGTGGCCTGTTTTTGTTATCAACAATAACATTCCTCCATGGATGTCAATAAAGAGGGAGCACATTATGTTGGCAATGATTGTTCCAGGTATTTTATCATTTGATAGTTATTAATTTACATGTACTTACAAATCTTACAGTAAAATGGTCACAATAATTATGTAATGTTACTGTTCATTCAAGTAGGTAAATATCAAGTTAAAGATATGAATGTATATATTGAGCCTCTTATTGACGAGTTGGTGGAGTTATGGAACGGTGTCACTATGTATGACGTGTCTAGACCAATAGGACAAAGACAATTTCAATTCCATGCAATACTTGTATGGACAATACATGATGCCCCAGGGCTAACACATTTTTGTGGTATGTTATAGTGAATTCAAGTTGCGCATGATAATTCTAATTATAAAAATCAACATATTTAATAATCCAATTATATCATTATCTTGTAGGTCTTCAAACAAAGGGAAAATTTGCATGTCCAGTTTGTGGTCCAAAGATGAAATCTCGTCATTCAAAAAGTTTAGGAAAGCAGGTGTTTGATGAGTACAGACACTTCCTCCACAGGAATCATAAGTATCGAAGTATGGAAAACATCTTTTCAATGGGAAAGAAGAGACTACATCAAAGCCACGAAGAATGACACCTCGCCTATGGAAGTTGGAATATAATAGAATTAATCATCGAGGTAATGTCGTTCCACCTAATGGTTTATGTTTGTAATTTATATATTTCTATTGTGATTTTTGTTTACTAATTATGTAATTGATGATCGTGAAGGTCGTCAAGGCACTACTGACAACCTTCCAAAGGGACTAAAAAGCTATCCCAGACAATTTAGTAGGTTTCCCTACTACGAGGACCTACAAATTGTGCATTTGTTTGATCCTATGCATATTGGAAAGAATATAACAGAGACATTGTGGAAAATACTGGATGGAAGGTGTGACAAAGAAAAAATTGTCAAAATTTGTAATGACATTCATGAATCCAATCATGCACTGAAGAATTTCATTCACTCAAATAGCAATAGAGATCAGATTAATATAAGTGCCCTTCCTTGGTTATTAACGGAGCAGCAAAGTGATGCCATAAAAGAAGTCATACGAAAAATTTGATTTCCCACAGGATTTGCTGTGAACATAAGCAATCTCATATCAAAGAAAAGTGAATTTGGGCCAGGGCTCAAAACACATGATTGGCATACTTTCATCAAGGTAAGTTATGTTCTTCTGTATTTACAATATATTCATAAACTACATGTACTATTCGTTATGTTATGTTAGAAAATAATGAAATGATTGGTTTATAATTACTGCAGTACGTGCTACCTCTATCTCTCCCAGAGCACTTCAACAATAACATCAAACAAGTGATATATGATCTTGGAAAATACATGAGGTAAGCAGTAATATCTGTTCAATTTGTTGTATATATTTATTATATTCGCGATTTTTTTTTCTTGCTATGTAATCTATTGTATATTATTTTGTAAAGTCTCGTATTTATATATTTTTTGTGACTTGAATCTCTTAATGTAGGTGGTTGTCATCTAAAAAAATCCATAAAGAAGATATAAACTATTGGAAGAGAAGAATTCCTCATTTACTGTGTGAAATGCAAAAGTGTCTACCTCCAACTTTTTTCAATGCACAAGAACACTACCTCATACACCAAGTTGAGGAGATTGAATTGTGTGGACCTGCACACACTAGGTCAATGTGGATGGTTGAGAGGCACTTGAAATCTTTGAAGGCTTTGGTTCGACAAAGAGCACATCCTGAGGGTTCTATGGTAGAGGGATACATGGTATACCAGACTATGGTGTACATTACTGAATATCTTCCTAAGTTTGCTTCAAATATCCATGTAGATCGCATTTGGGATCTCGACCCTTTTAAAAAATTCAAAGGGGAGTACTTGATGGGGAAAGGTAGATTGAGGAAAGTGACAGGTAATAAATTATAAGATGTTATTGTAATAAATTATTTCTTAATCTTCAAAATAAATCGGTTGTAAGTCGTCTATTTTTTTTTTGTACAGTTGCTCGAGAGTGGGATGCACTACATTTGTATATTGCAAACAATCTTGATTGGATGACGGTATGGATTGAACGATGTCAACATTCTGGTCACACATTAACATGGGAAGGTGTATCTTCATTGGTTAAAGAAGCTCATCGTAATGGAGATTCTAATGTTACGCAAAGGGAAATAGATTTAGCATATGGTTTAGAGATTTCCAGGTACGTACAAAATTATTAATCACCCGTATGTTTATCAACTCATGATATAATAATTTTGACATGTTTCACATATTATTGCAGGTTAAACACCACAAGGGTATGTTCTGTAATGGTAAAAAATTTTGCGTCAAAGTGTTGGATGACACGAAGAAAACTTGTGATTCTGGAATAACTGCAGTCTTTCAAGTGACTAATATTTCATCTAGAAATGACTTACATCCTCAAGAGTCTAAAAATCAATACTATGGCATTTTGGATGATATACTTGAGTGCGACTTTAGTTCCTTCAAATTAGTACTCTTCGTTGTCAAATGGTACAGGCTACGACTTAATCCAAATGATCCTAATAGAACTGTTATTGAACATGATAATGGATTTACAATGGTTAATACAAGGTCGTTTGAGCCAATTGGGGATGAGCCCTATGTTCTTCCAAGCCAATGTGAGCAGGTATTTTACTCAGAGGTTTCACATAAACCGGGTTGGTCATTTGTTGTTAGACATGAACCGAGAGGAAGGCCGATAAAGTATAATGCGATGGAAGAAGAAGATACCAAAGAAGTAGAAGATGATGTAGATGATGATCACGATCAACAATTATTGGATGATGTTCCTGAGACAAATTTTCATGAAGAAGAAGAAGAAGATGATGACGATGATGCTGCTACTGATGATGATGATGAAGATGATGTTGATGTTGATGATGATGATGTTGATGATGACGACAACAACAACAACGACGATGATGATGACGACGACGATGAGGATGATGATGATGATGATGATGATGAGGATGATGATGATGAAATTTAAAGGTATGCCATCAATCCTTAATGTATTTAATATTCATTTCTTGATAGAAATATATTTGTCTTAAATGGTTACATAGTTTATTCATTATCTATTTAAAAGCTACAAGTTTCAACTACAAATAGAATACTGCTAATCTAAATTAACTATTAATCTAAATTAATTAAATAAAACTATTTAAAACACATATTGATGCATGAATGTATTGAGCCTTATTTTCTTTCAGGTCAAAAGCATTTGTAAGTGTTCTCACAACACCAACCAAGCATCTTCATAAGATCACTCTCCTTGATCCAAGCCAACTCCATAACCTATCAGAGTGCACACCAAATCCTTATGCCACCTTAGCGTTCTACATATTTGGAATAATCCCAATGTCCCTCAATCCATCCAATGGATTCATCCAAGCAATCTAATCAACAAACTATCAAATTCTCACAATGCCTCAATAGGCTCCAAACTTGACTTCACCTTAACTAGGTGTTTCCTCCATCTCCACCACACACATCAAACAACTTCAAATAGCATGTCCCCAAGGTTACTAAGCCCTCAACTCATCAGCTGATACAAAAACCCAGTTTTAGCCCTTCAGTAGGCCTACTTCCCTAGCAGGCTTATAATGTGAGCCTGATTTAAGTGTTATAATGTGTACGTTTTAATGTTTTTAATTTTTATGTGATTCTTATGATGGATGTGATTATGATTATGATGTGATTATGCTCATGATAATTGAATTACATTTGCAGGAAATTGAACCCCTTTCAAGAGCATCCCGCACAGTCTCATGGATCGACAGGTATAAGTCAATACACCTTATAGAAAGTCTATTTAATACACTTATCAATAGTAAGATTGATGTCTTCTAAGATCTCTCCCATTTGCAGGTACCGGCAAATAGGTATTTGTCAGAAGTGTCTTCCTCGAGTGAGGGAAATATAGGAATAGAAGAGGAAAGTGAGACATGCAGTTTATCTAGAATAGGGAGATTAACTAGAGGTCAAAGGACTAGAAGGAAATTCAATAAACACATGAAATTTTTCCTTGCTCAAGGGGGGTCATGTTCTTATGATGATGAGATGAAAGGCGACATCGAGGTGCCCTTGAGGTACCAACATCTACAGAAACATTGGGTACCCAAGGAACTTCCTCCAATAAACACTGATTTTTGTGTTAATGAGAGGATATATCGCATAGCACCATCATCATTACATGATTTGGGCCTATTTTCTATGGATGGCATAAAGGTGTCTTACAACAAAGTTTCTGAATTGATGGAGTATGTTGGACCATGTTACGATTACAAAAGTTGGATGCATATTGTTCAATATAAAAAAAGTATGCGTAGGTATGCACTCTCGGAAAATTATATACAACAGCAAGACAATAATCAAAGTAAAAGTGTGGCTATATACATTGATGGAAGGCCAAAAGCAACAGGGAATATTGTGGGTTTTATAAATAGTACACGACCTGGGTCAACTATAAAGCAACCCAATTGCATATTTGAGGCGCGCGAGGGATATCATGTATTCATCTGTGCGATAAAATCAATACGTGCAGGGAAGAGCTGCTTATTGATTACAATTTGAACCGCATAGATACAAACGAGGCTACTATCATGGGGGTGGTATATACTATTAAACCAACTTCTAATCAATGACTCCAACATACCATTTAGTTATTAAATTTTTGGCTAACATTTTTATACTTGATCTTTGACACAGGGGCACAATATGGAGCAACCGCCCGAAGGTGATGGTGATGATATTCCTAGCTCATCTACACATGAGCAGGTAAAACTCATTGTAATTGTGCAAACTAGATAGAAGCAAAATGTTATTTTTTTTAATGTTATTTTCTTCATTATTTTGGAGTAATTTTGATAATACTAATACTATTGTTGTCACAGAGGGCCAGTGGTCGGAGAGAGGGAAAGCAACCTGCAGTCCCTCAGGAGTCCCCCCTTGTGGACCCTTTTTTTATTGATTTAGCAGAGACCGATGACCCGATCGGTTCCATTTAAAAGCTGCTAAAGAAAATTGGGAAAGAACTTCTACGTTTGGTATCCATACATCCTCAGGCTCAGGAAATAAAAGACAGGGCAGCTGAGTTGTTGCGCACTTCTGAAAACTTTAAAGTAAGTATTAATGAAATTTTTAATTATTAAAAGAGTTCAATAATGGTTTTTATGTTATGCTCTTTTATGACATTAATTAAAATATGGATGCATTGTCTTTACAGAGTTATTTGCGTAATTTTGAACCCCATTCCCATGATGAGGCCGGTACTGCAAGTGGTTCAGGTAGATCACATGTTCCATTCCCCACTTGTGTTTTCCACTGAATATATATAGGAATGATCATAATCATTGACAATGCATGCTTGAACAATCTTTTTTTTTAATGCTCTAACAATCTTGTCCATGCTAGTCCACGCGTTCTATATTTATGCATGCTCTAACAATTTTATTCTTCAGCTCCTTTCCATGATGATATGACAATGCCGCCTCCATCCAGGATAGCCACAAATGTCTTGCCAACTGCCATGTCAACAACACACAGCCTAAATGCACCAACTGTTGCACCATCTACTGGTACACAAATCCCTCTTTTTCTCTCTTTTGTTATGTGTTTAAGTGTTATGTGTTTACGGTGTAGATCCCTTGATTGTGTTTGTGCCATGGGTGCTCTGCACCAATTTATTTCCCTTGAAGTATTATTTCTTGGAGGCATTTGATAATGGTTTTCATTTTTTGCAATAGGAGATGCAACAAGTCCCGATGCAGCATCATTTCCTGGATGTTCCTGTGTTCCTAGTACAAGAACGGTGAAGGATTGTGTATTGATCGTCAGCGACGATGAAGGCATTCCCTTAAAAGTAGCCAAAGTTCAAGGTACTTTAAAGTTATTATTATTCTATAGTGATATAATAGTAATTTAGTTTTTGATCACTCTTCATCGACTAATGATCCCATGATTATTTTGTAGGGAATGATATTTTTTGGCGAAAACTTGGTGACGAGTGTTTGCGGATATTTGGGCCCACCCTATGTACATGGTGGAACATCATATCCTAACTAAAACCCCAAACCACTATTTTGATTTCATATCATTGCTAGAATAGTTTTCCTTTTCATCAATTTCTTGAACTATATTAAAGGTAGCTTCTCTTCATTTATGAGTCTAACATGTTTTTTTTTACTTAAAAGGTGGAATAACCAAGATAAAAAGTTGAAGGATGATCTTGTACATAGTATGACCCAGCTTTTTGGACCTCGTGCATTCGAGAGAAACAAGCTCCTTGAAAGAGCTGGTTTATGTTTGAAGTATATTAGGGACCAGTACAGGAAATATTTAGAGGTTAACCCTAGGCACAAGCGTCCGCCCTGTGTTCTTGAGGCTGAGTGGCAGGCTTTGATTTTGGATGGAAAGTATAAAGCTGACATGAAAAAAGGAATTACACCAGTAGAGAGTAGAGCAAGGTATGTGATACTTTTGAGAATGTAATTATGTACTAATTAACCTCTAAATTTTTCCTGTACTGGTCTCTAACATATTTCAAACTTTTCATAGATTGCCTGACACATCAAAGGCAAAAAAAGCAAGATTAGAAAAGCACGGGACACACAAGCTCGGCTCTGGTGGTTTTTCCAAACTTCAAGCACGAGTTGTAAGTATTAGTAAATGAAAACTTGTATCAATTTTTTTATATATTGCAAGGAAATTTTTTTTGATCAAACAATGCAAGTAAAATTCACCATACCAAGCAAAAATGTAGGGGTCAGAGTTCAATAGATGCCTCACAGAAGAGGACAAGAGAATTGGCTTCCAACAAGGCTATAGAGCCGTGGCTGAACGGCTACGAGCTGAAATCAGTGTGCAAGGTTCAAATAATGATGCATCTGAGCCACAGGTAAATAAGCTAAATGAAATTTATTTCAAATTGAATACTTTACCAATTAGTCTATTTGATGTTAAGTTCTAATATAAAGTGAGTATATCTATTTTAAGAAAGCAATGATAACAATGTGTAGGATATTGGAATGTAGCCTGACAATCCTTCTACACAATCTATGCATAATGAAGGTTCGCATGATGTGCATCCTAGTGGTGGAGGTATACATTTGCTATTAAAATTTTTTATATGTAATTGCAATTGGTGTTTGGATTAATGTAACATTTTGTATAGCAACTGTAGAGGATCGAGGGGTCGGTGCTCATGAGCATGTTGAGGTTGAGTCTAGACAAAATGATGTGGCCAGATCAGGTAATTAAAGAGCGCCACAGTTATGTTCTTTAAAATAATTAAATACTTGTAACAATTATAATTAAATATTTTAAATTTAACTCTTTTATTTGTTATTGTAGAGGACCCCCCTTTGCAGCAGCATAGGAATTTGAGATCATCAAGAACAGAGAACAAAACAACTGATGAGGGGGGTATTGATGATAACACTGATGCTCCTCTTAGAGCTTACATAGAAAAAAAAATTAGAAAGAGAAAAAAGAAATGATTGTCATCTAAATACCTTAATTGATAATGACTGAATTTTATGTCTCAATGAATTTAATTATGTGCTAATGAATGTTCATGAATTATGTGTTTATTTTCATATTGATGAATGTTGCGTGTTAACGAATCTAATGTGTTAATGAATGTTATCATGTGATATTGATTGAATGTTACATTTTATTAATAATTGAAAGAATGAATGAATGTTAGATGTTAACGGGGAATGTAGAGTGATGTTAGGGGGAGGGGGGTGGGGCCAAATGAGCTTCCACCTTCACGTGGTTGGCCCTGTTTAGTAGAGAATATTAAACTATATTCTCGAAACAAAGTGAAGCTCAATAAGATACTAAATGAGTCAAAATGGTTATCAAGGTCCTCTATCCATAAGATACTTGTAGTCAAAATGGTTATTAATAAGATACTTGTAGTCAAAATGGTTATCTAGGTCCTCTATCCATTCCATAAGTTCTTCACCATTCAAACTTCCTCCATAACAAGGAATGTGCTCTAGGTTAGTCATGAAGCCTAGCATGGACTCTCTGTCAGATAGAGCCACTATTTCAGAGCCTTTTCTGTGCATTTCCTTCAAGCACTGTATAGTGTATGGATGTGAAAGGGAGGGCAGACCAGTGTGGAAGTTATAGTATTTATATCTTATGCTTTGAGAGTTTATTTGGTAGATTCAAGACACCTTATATCAAAGTTATTCCTTTTTCTTATCTGTTGTTCTGTCAAACCCTCATTTTTAGGGTTATTGCATTCAAATGGCCTTAACTTGCAAATAAACCATAGGATATCCTCTGTTCTTTGTAAAATGCAAGTTAAGGGGGTTTATTTTCATATTTTAAAAGCTTTGGAACAGGATACTAAGCCAGAGAATTTCGAGAGCAAGCCCTAGGTCAAGAATCTCAATGTTCTTGACTAGGAGTTGATGGATTATGCAAGATCAGAGGGTAGTGGCAAGTAAAGGACCTCAAACCTTGTTGAATCTAGATCTTTAGAGCATGGTGGACATCTTCAAACTCTGATCTTGGTTTCATGCACCCATTTTCAATGCCTTGTTTTGGAACATACACCCAAAGGCATGCATTAGGTCTGCGGACTCAATAAGGACATTGATATGCTGGAGTGGAGTCAGGGTCTGGGAGTTGGAGGATTGTTAGAACATCAAAAAGGGTACTCAAAAAACATATAAGTTCATAAGGTCCTTTGTCAAATTGAAGAGTTATTGCTGCAGAACAGGTTTTGGAGACCTACTAGAGTCACTAGGTCTATTTGTGATTTTGATGTCTTGGGTTGTTTGGAACACAACCAATGCATGATTCTGCATGTTTTAGGGAATCTTAAGAGTTTTCAAATGTTTTATTGGGTTGGCAAAGCCTAGGATCAATAAAGTCTCTTTTGGTAGAAAATCAGGGAACTTGTACCTAAAAGGAAATTTGGTCTTGGTTGGGATTGAGTCAATAAGGTGTTAGAAGTATCTTGAAACCTTTGAAGTCCCTCTAGTACAGAGATTTTAAACTAGTCTGATAGAATCAGAGGCTAAATTGCTTAGGTGTAACATTTTGGTGTCTTGAAGTGGGTTGGGGCTTAAGACCAAGTTTCTTGCTGACCACTCTGCATCACATTGTCTTGCATGAAATTAGTCATTCTGTATACACTGGTCTAGTGTTGTCAATAGACCCAAATAGTTCAAAGATACTTGAACCAATCAGATGTTTTATGGGGTGCATTTTTGTGTTAGGTAGAAAGGATTCTTCATACAGGTGAAAGTCTCGAACCTTTCCCCACTCCCAAAAAAATATCACTTGTACTGTTATGAGCAGTCATGAGGACTAGACAGATACATTATAATATATGTAATTTCCACTTGAATGTATTGCTATTCAACCACATTTATGGGCCCGTTTGGACCACGACACACAGCAGCATCTACAGAGAAGAATATCCCAGGTGTAACAAGCTCTAAGAATATACCAATAGTTCTAAGAAGTTCCCTAGCACACAGTAGCATCTACAGAGAAGAATATACAACATGAGGGCAGTCACTGTAAAGACAACATGATAATGTACACTCATTGTATGTGTACATTATCATGTTGTCTTTACAGTGACTGTCCTCATTCAAGTGGCAATTACATAAGGGACAGTCACTGTGAGATGTCCTCATTTGTGACAAGGACAGTCACACATGAGGACATCTCACAGTCACTGTCCCTTGTGTAATTTCCACTTGAATGTATTGTTATTCAACCACATTTATGGGCCTGTTTGGACCACGACACATAGTAGCATCTACAGAGAAGAAGTTTGGTATGCAATGGTCTTGAAACCTCCTGAGAAATTCTTGGTATGCATTTGTGTGGTGCAAAAGCTTCGTTGAAAGATAAAAAGAAGAAAAGAATAGAAATGATTTTTTTTCTTTTTATGTCATATACTGTAACCAGCTACTTATAACTTGCAAAAATTATTATAACCATTTGAAATTGAAACTTAGTTTAATGTGAAACTGAGAACTGCTTTATTAGAGCTTTCTGTGATTTAGATTCAGACATCAAGAACATTGTTTGCCTAATATTGTGATTAATGTTTATTTATTAATATCTCATACTGACAAACAATTGATAATTGTAGGGAAAACGTCATTGGGGGTCTTTGAGGATCCACCAGAAGCCAAGGAGAAAATGTATTCAAATGCTAAAGATGGTGTAACAGTCCTTACAGCTGTTGAACCTTGCTATGTAGATCATCTCCGATTCTCCAAGTTCAATAGTACTGTGGTATTTCTTTGGATACTTCTAATGGTAAATTTCAGACATCAAGTTCTTTTCGTATGAAACTACTACATTTGTAATCTGTAGTTTTAAAATTTTAGTTTATAAATGTTCATCAGCTTTAGTTTGTTTATTTCCATCCTAACTTGCTTTTCCCTCTTCGGTTTTGCAGTACTGTGAAGGTAGTCACAAGTTAGGGCTGTTTCATTGCATACCCGAAACAATGAAGATGTTATGGTCCACAAAACGTTTGTGCTTGAAAGATGAACAAATAAAATTAAACTTCTAAATAACCAAAGCTGCTAACAATAAATTCAACACAGATATGTCCTCATTTCTAAGTATTTTAGCTATGTAACAGCTGAATACCAGATTACATAATAATGACAAAAGAAAAATAAACCCAACGTACTAAGAAATTGTAGCTGTGATTTCACGGAGGGAATCTCTCTCGGCGCTGTTGAAAATACAAATGACAACATTTCTCTACATTATCATGTTGTCTTTACAGTGACTGTCCCTTGTGTAATTACCACTTGAAGGAGGACAGTCACTGTAAAGACAACATGATAATGTACACTTACAGAATGAGGACAGTCACTCTAAAGACAACATGATAATGTACACTCACTGTAAGGATAGTCACAAATGAGGACATCTCACAGTGATTGTCCCTTGTGTAATTGCCACTTGAATGTATTGCTATTCAGCCACATTAATGCTTTTCTTCTTCAACAAATGAGCATAGTCACTCTAAAGACAACATGATAATGTACACTTACTATGAGTGTACATTATCATGTTGTCTTTAGAGTGACTATCCTCATTTGTTTGAACTAACACATACATGAGTTAGAAGGATTTCTTTCATCCATTCTAAACCATTTTGAATGAGTTTACTTTGATTTTTCTGTAACATAGAAGGCCTAATATTCATGGGATGACAATAACTAACTTGTATTATGAAGTACTGACATTGCATAGGCAAAGTTTTGTGGAAAACAGTGTGATCATAGGATAAACTGTGGGAAATTACCTTGAGTTGAATGCTAATGTATAGCAGTGAGTGATCTATCCAAGCAAGGGTGGATTGTTATAATGTGGAACATTGTATAATGTTTGTGAGATGGTGAATCATCCACTAATTTGGATTTGAAGGGTGTAGAATCGGGTGATTGAGAATGCCCTAGTTAAGAAGGATTTAGAGCCAAGAATTGTGGGTTTGGGTGTTGCAGAGCCCTAGAGGCTAATTCCCTTTGGAATTGTTTGTTTCAAAGTGTAAGAAGACACTATCCAGGGATTAGGAAGTGTTAGGTGGAATTTATCATATACTTCCTTTGAAATTTGGGTCATTTTTATACATTAAAACCAGAGGTACAGTCATAGAACAGGGTAGGGAAATTCACCAAAAAGTAATTGAAGATGGGTTTTTGTCAAATATAGTGGTGGTGACTACCCTGATGGACATGTATATAAAATGTGGAAGCATACAAAAGGCACGCGATTTGTTTGTGGAAACAACTGAAGCAAGGCACGTGAAAGTCTCAGAATCTTGAATCCAAGTCAGTGAAAGCTTTGAAAACCAAATGCATCCTATTAAGTATTATGGGGAAGCATTCTAAATAACCAAAGCCGCTAACAATAAATTCAACACAGATATGTCCTCATTTCTGGGTATTTTAGCTCTCTAACAGCTGAATACCAGATTACATAATAATGACAAAAGAAAAATAAACCCAACGTACTCAGAAATTGTAGCTGTGATTTCGTGGAGGGAACCTCTCTCAGCGTTGTTGAAAATACAAATGACAATGTTTCTCTACATTATCATGTTGTCTTTACAGTGACTGTCCCTTGTGTAATTGCCACTTGAAGGAGGACAGTCACTGTAAAGACAACATGATAATGTACACTTACAGAATGAGGACAGTCACTCTAAAGACAACATGATAATGTACACTCACTGTAAGGACAGTCACAAATGAGGACATCTCACAGTGACTGTCCCTTGTGTGATTGCCACTTGAATGTATTGCTATTCAGCCACATTAATGCTTTTCTTCTTCAACAAATGAGGATAGTCACTCTAAAGACAACATGATAATGTACACTCACAATGAGTGTACATTATCATGTTGTCTTTAGAGTGACTATCCTCATTTGTTGAAGAAGAAAAGCATTAATGTGGCTGAATAGCAATACATTCAAGTGGCAATCACACAAGGGACAGTCACTATGAGATGTCCTCATTTGTGACTATCCTTACAGTGAGTGTACATTATCATGTTGTCTTTAGAGTGACTGTCCTCATTTGTTGAAGGAAAAAAGCATTAATGTGGCTAAATAGCAATACATTCAAGTGGCAATCACACAAGGGACAGTCACTATGAGATGTCCTCATTTGTGACTGTCCTTACAGTGAGTGTACATTATCATGTTGTCTTTAGAGTGACTGTCCTCATTTGTTGAAGGAAAAAAGCATTAATGTGGCTGAATAGCAATACATTCAAGTGGCAATCACACAAGGGACAGTCACTGTGAGATGTCCTCATTTGTGACTGTCCTTACAGTGAGTGTACATTATCATGTTGTCTTTAGAGTGACTGTCCTCATTTGTTGAAGAAGAAAAGCATTAATGTGGCTGAATAGCAATACATTCAAGTGGCAATCACACAAGGGACAGTCACTGTGAGATGTCCTCATTTGTGACTATCCTTACAGTGAGTGTACATTATCATGTTGTCTTTAGAGTGACTGTCCTCATTTGTTGAAGGAAAAAAGCATTAATGTGGTTCATTAGCAATGTATTAAATAATTTTTTTTTTAATTCTATCCAGGACCATCTTAGAATATCTACTATTTGCGCATTTAGATATTAACCTAATCAACTTGATTCAAAAGATAGATGGTCATTAACCAGAGAGAGATCGCCATGCATTAAGAAACCTAATTTTTCCAAATCCAATTGTTTCCCTTACCTGAATGCCCTACTATTCTAGGAAAGGTATACCGCTCACCTTGGATGGGAGACTAATTATGGGAATTTCTTTTTTCACCCAGATCGAAAAACCACTAACAAAAATGGAAATGACCAATCAAATAGTAGTCTTATTTTAGTCACTTTGTTTGCATAATAAATTGCTTGCATGGATTATTGTAACTAAAACATAGATTCATGGTCTAATAGCTTCCTTTAGCTCGTTAGACTTAATTCGAATAAAGAAAATTAACAGTACAATCAGTAAAATGTAGTTTTCACCATCGTCAATCTCTAGGCACCAAGGTTTTAATATTGAGATTATTTCTTTGTGGTATGCAAGTTGTAAAGGAAATAGAGCCTTCAATAATAAATAGAGCACTCTATTCTTTCTGATCATTTGATTTCTTTATAAGTTTATGATTTGATAATTGCTATTTTCTGATTTTTGTGTATTGTTGATTGGTTAATTGCTATTACCTTTTTCTTTCCTGTTATAAAGAGCTTCTATCAGACTTCACACATGAAACTCTAGATATTTCACACATTCAGATGTAAGCTCTCTTGTTCAGTTTAGTCATGAGACCCCTATTACTAGAGTGTTTGGTGCAGAAATAGCCACTTTTATTGTAGAGCATTATTTCTTAAGAATATGTTATCATGTTCCTAATGGAATTGTGCTTAGTATTCAATTCCAAATTAATTTGATTTTCATAAATGTTAAATATAATTGGGTCATTGGTGTATCTGATAGTTGATATGTAGTCACGATGAAGTTAGAAGTTCTAGTGGCTAGAGTTTGTGGCTTTGATACTTCATCCTTGTTGGTGTTTTAGCCTTTCTATATGCCAATAAAAATAAGGTGCATACCTGAAACAAACAAGCAATAATGCAAAGGCTGGTGTGTGAAAATGGAAGTATTCTAGTGATATTAATTTTAAAAATTTCTTTTATTTTTTAAGGTCTTGGATGCCATTGGAGCTACTATAAATTACTAACACTAAAGAAATATTGCATCTGATTATTTTGTTGGAAGTTTGGAACATATTGAACTTTCTCCACTATAACATATATAGCCTGGAGCTTTCTTAAAACCATTTTGATAAATAGTCTTGCACATTGCCTGTAAGACACAAACTTTCAGTGCCATAAAAATACACATTGTCCTCAATTAGTAATGTCTCAAATTTTGTACAGAACTTGTTATTTGAGTCTTATTTTCAGAACTGAAGCAAAAATTTCTCCAAAAAAGTCAAGATGATCGATCTAGCATAGATTTCAAAAACTATAGGTAGTTTAACTAATGTGGATGCAATCATATTTTACCACTCTGAATGAACTAGTTTGCATGAAAATTTATATACAACCATCATTGCATTGTGGCTCTTTGTTAGAGACGTAGAATTTTGAAGTTTAAATTATTTTCACAATTTTATCATAACTTGGAGCATTTTTCATACTTAGCTGTGTCACTAGCTTAATGCATATTAATTATTTTGTCTTGTTTTTCTTGCATGGCAGGGAAGCAACAACAACATATAGGGCTGAAGCTTTAGAATTTCAAAAACAATTGAGGCATTTGCAGAATCAGTGTATTTGCTCAGTGGTCAAGCTTCATCTTTGATTCAAGGAAGATGAGCATGGGAGGCAGCAACATCTTCAACAAATGGATGAAATTGCTAGCAGGAATATGGAGGTATGAAGTAGAGAGATGCTTTGTAATAGAAGGAATCTGTCTTAAGCTAAGTTTGTGTTGGCTAAGAAAATCTCATTTCATAAAAACTTGAATGCCTCTTATGTATACAGTCCTATTTAGTGACACAATATTAGATTCGTAAAAGGTAAGTGTGTTATGAACATTTCTATATGTAACCTTGCAATATTTTCTACTAAGATTTTCACTCTTTAAGGATATTTTGTAAAGTTTATAAGGTCTAAAATTTATAGGCAGGTGTCTCACAACCAAATTATATTACCTTGGATTTTGGACCTATTTTTAGTTGCTTGAGTTGTTGTAGGGTTATAGCACATTATTTTATAGCAATATAAGTAGATGTGTGAAAATTTAATTTTGTTTGTCCTAGCTTGACAACTATTGCACTCAAATCCTAGATTGTGGATGAGTGGAGATGGGCGGATGTCTGGATCGTGGATAATTGGAGATGGGTGAATAGATGTAGATGGGTTGTCATCAACCCATCTAAAGTACCCACAATCATGATAGCCCTGCGATGCCCAATCTACATTAGTATTGAATACTATTTACATTACAAACATTAAATATAATAAATAGTAGTTACATTACAAACATTAAATATATACACATTAGCAACCTTTTTTTTGTTTGGACAACACCAATATTGTCATCCAAGGTTCTCCACTGACCATGAAATCTTCAACTGGCACTGCCCACCACCACATCGACAACTTGGCACATTGATCAGAGCCATCAAACCGATTTCAATAATGCACCTATATCAACAATCCCAAAATTAAACAATAGCAATAGCAATAAGACACTCAATATTCAGACACTCTGACAGCGCATGCTTATAATCCACACACATGAAGTAGGCTCACACACATGAACCACACACTTTACAAACTATTTCTAGAATTAAACTAGAAACTTCTATGCTAAATATGTGTGGAGAAACTATACAAAATAGGAATGGCTTTTGTGTTATATTTGGTTTTGAATTAGATAGGGACTTTGTGGTAGAAGATGAATTTGCCTCACATACCATACATCTTTTCACTTTGTCTCCCATGGCAAACCAAAATGTCAACACCTTGTTATCTATCACTAGTGTATCCATTTCATCTTTTTCCTTGCTCCAAGCATTCAATATTGTATGTATTCCTAAACACCCTTGTTATATAGCTCTTCGAAAGAGATATATAATGGTTTAGTTGAAGCCACAATTTGTGTTCCTTATCTAGTGGGCTATGCAAATGAGAATAATTATGCTCTTTCTTCTGGGTCAGACATTGTAAAACTAGTGATCCTTTCTCCAAAATTGGATAGGGTTTGTGAATGCTTCAGAAGTGGATTGGTGGAAAATTTATCTCATGGAGGAAGGGTGTGTTCCTTTTCAAATGGAGTTTGTAGGAAATGAAGAAAAAGATGAACATGACAAGCCTGATACTTCTAATTTGTAATAAAACAAATCATATTTGAAATGGTATTATAAAATCTTATATTTGTTGTTTTACCCTTTAAAGGCATCTCTGTTGTCCTCCTCATTGTACTAAATTCACTCTTTTTCATATTATTCCCATCCCCTTGTGCTGCATACTGCTCCCCTTGATTTGGGTGTTGTTTTGGACAGTATCCAAAAAATGGCAGTAGGTCTCTTGAGCATATCCTAAACAACAGTGAAGGAAGTGGCCAATAATGAGCACTTTCATTATATAGTGCAGTGACCCAAAAGCAGAGCAGGTGGGACCTCATTCAAAGAGGATTGAGTTCCATCACTCTCTTTTTTTATGGTCAAGATTCTGTAAAAAGATCAGTTTATGGGCCTCAAAATAGAGAGTTTTCATTAGTTAGCACAGTGCTCAAATGCTTTTTCAAAAGTAAGAGAGAGTGCACAATTCCTAGAGACCAAATTGATGCTTGACAGGCAAACACCCAATTCATGATTGAGAAACACATATGTACGTGTCAAGATATATATATATATATATATATATATATACATGCAACATGTATTTCAACGAGGACAAAGGTAATTTTTCTCTGATTCATTAGCACAAGCAGTTCTAGTAAAAGCATGTTCAATACTGATACTAGTTACAGTTCCCTATCTTCACCCAAAGGCAATGTAAAATGCATCAAGTCATGAAGCCTAGCATGGACTCTCTGTCAGATAGAGCCATTGTCTTGCATGAAATTAGTCATTCTGTAGACACTGGTCTAGTGTTGTCAACAGACCCAAATAGTTCAAAGATACTCGAACCAATCAGATGTTTTATGGGGTGCATTTTTGTATTAGGTAGAAAGGATTCTTCATACAGCTGAAAGTCTCGAACCTTTCCCCACCCCAAAAAAAATATCACTTGTACTGTCATGAGTAGTCATGAGGACTAGATAGATACATTATAATATTTGTAATTTCCACTTGAATGTATTGCTATTCAACCACATTTATGGGCCTGTTTGGACCACGGCACACAGTAGCATCTACAGAGAAGAATATCCCAGGTGTAACAAGTTCTAAGAATATACCAACAATTCTAAGAATTTCCCTAGCACACAGTAGCATCTACAGATAAGAATATACAACATGAGGGCAGTCACTGTAAAGACAACATGATAATGTACACTCATTGTATGTGTACATTATCATGTTGTCTTTATAGTGATTGTCCTCATTCAAGTGGCAATTACACAAGGGACAATCACTGTGAGATGTCCTCATTTGTGTCATGGATAAATCTGCAAATCGGATACATAAAGAGTACATAAAATGAACAACTGTAGAGTAATTTTACTGTTTACATGATTATCCTAGCATGATCTTGGCTCTAATACCAATAATAATGCAAAGGAAGGAGTGCTTCAACCTAACATACAAGATCCTAATCAATTTTCAACCATGGAAACTCTGGTTATGAATTTATTACTCTCGCTGGAAATCCTAGTTAGGGTCAGGACAATCAACATGAAAAATACCATAACTTAATCAAAATCCAATGAAATTTCATGAAACCAACTGTCTTTGAAAGGTAAAAGACAATATCAACATTATCAATCATGTGCAGGTTTGTACCAGACTGTACAGAGCCATACCATGCCTATTTTCAAATTGTAACTTTTAGAAAAAACAAACTTTCAGGGCAGCCAATGGTATTTTTATCATATCTTGCTCAAAACTTAACAAAATTACATGAAACCAATTGCATTTGAAATCTAAAAGACAACATCAACTTTTCCAAGCACAACCCTTCAACACAACTCTCAACACTTGAAAATGGATTAGTAGTTCAACTTAAACCAATGACATTCCATTCATTCTATCAAATATCTTCATACTGCATTACATAGTCTTAATGGAGAGAAATGTTAGTTAGTTTTGATTTTAAACAGAAGACCTAATAAACATCGATCAACTAAAGTCCAAACTTCAATTTCATATATTCGATTCTCTCCCCTTCATCCATTGTCAAGAACAATGCGGCTGATTGTGGATCATGCATTAACTTTTCGTATGCTTCAATTATAGTAGAGTCGTGAAGGCCAGGGATTGCTTTAAGTGCTTTATGCAACTCCACTGCCTCATTTCTCAAACTAGATGATTTATCCACTTTCAGAGGCTGTGCAAGGCCTGATGTAATGCTTGCAGACAGATCTTTGATCACTTCACAAATCGAATCCAACGAACCTGCCAATGTTCCCCTCCTCCTCTTTTGCCTCCTTGACGATGTTGAAGGGTTATCTTTGCCGCTTGCAGTAGATTGGTTTGATGTAGGTGTATCAATAGATCCGTTATCATCATTAGACAAATCAACAGCAGTCTCAAAACATGCATTATCCATACCATGATAACTGAAATCTTCATCATCAATGAAATCCTCCTCCGTCTCTTGAGCTGTTGCAGCTACAGTGCCCTCAGCTATGTCATTCCCAACAATACAGGATAATTCATTGTAGTATTGAAATGGCTGCCTCTTATACATTCTGGCATTTTTAAATTCCTTTCTCTGTATCATGGCATAACAATTGAATTCATTATTGGTCCTTCATTACTTAAAAAGATATATTCAACTTAAAAGGAGATTTGAAGACCATGTTACCTTCAACAACTCGTCCCAAACACTATCATCAGCATCCATAGTTTGGGTAGTCTCATTCCAAGCTAAGCCACTTGTATTCCTCAAGTCTTTCATAACTCTATACCCTTGTTTCCAAGTTTTCAGCTTGTTCTTGAAGTTTTCCTTCGATAGCTTCATTTTCATCTCATTATTGAACCTCCTTTCGATGGTTGTCCAAGCCTCTTTCTTGAAACCCCCTTCAGCTTTCTTTCTAAGCTGCACTTGCTCCTGTAGCAAGTCTAGCAACTTGCGTTCCATCTCTTTTGTCCAGAACACCTTCTTGGAAGAAGAAGTTGCTTGGATAACTTGAACATCACCATCCATAGACATATCTGATGCACACACAACATGATAATGTACACTCACTGTAAGGACAGTCACAAATGAGGAGAGTCACTCTAAAGACAACATGATAATGTACACTCACTATAAGGACAGTCACAAATGAGGAGAGTCACTCTAAAGACAACATGATAATGTACACTCACTGTAAGGATAGTCACAAATGAGGATAGTCACTCTCAAGACAACATGATAATGTACACTCACTGTAAGGACAGTCACTCTAAAGACAACATGATAATGTGCACTCACTGTAAGGACAGTCACAAATGAGGACATCTTACAGTGAGTGCACATTATCATGTTGTCTTTACAGTGACTGTCCTCATGTGTGACTGTCATTGTCATATAATATAGCAACATTAAACATAACATGAGAATATTAAATATAATATGACAACATTAAATATAACAACATTGAATATAACATGACAACACTAAATATGGCATAACGGCTTTTATTAATGTATAGTATCAGTTTGTGAAATTTATGAAATCTGACATTAGTTTAAACATTTCCATAATAGTTATTCAACCGACTAAGATCGAGATCTATAGTCTTCCCACATCCTTCTTGCTATTTCATCTTGAAAATTGGCCCAATCATCTCTTTCACACTGGCTCAACCCATATGTCTCAAGCACTGGTACATCTATCCCATCACGACCATCTTCCTCTTCAAATTCTACCTCAGATGGAAGGCCATCCTCTATCGTAATGAAGTTGTGAAGTATGCAACATGCCAAAACAATATGTGTTTGTGTCTTGATTTGATAAGATGTCGCATGCTTCAATATAGGAAAACGCTGCTTCAATATCCCAAATGTACGCTCTATTACATTCCTAAGCGAGGAGTGTCGATGATTAAACAACTTGTGTGAGGTGTCTATTGGGTTTTCTCTTGAAAACTCCTTTAGGTGGTAGCGTGTGCACCGATAAGGCACGAGAAATCTTGGTACGTTAGGATATCCAGCATCGACCAAATAATATTTACCTAAACAAAACAAAATGTCATTGTCATAACGTTGTCTTATTTTTCG
The DNA here is from genome assembly GCA_027943335.1 of Chamaecyparis obtusa. NCBI lineage: Eukaryota > Viridiplantae > Streptophyta > Pinopsida > Cupressales > Cupressaceae > Chamaecyparis > Chamaecyparis obtusa. The sequence continues at coordinate 226,253 of BSBK01007996.1, read as the reverse complement.
TATGCTTCAATAATATAATCATATTTTACAAACCTGGGGGAACTACCAATGGATCAGCTCTAGATAGAGCTGAAGCTAGAACACGGCTATCTGCAGTAGACCCTTCCCAACCAGCAAGGATGTATTGAAACTTATAATCAAATGAACACACTCCCATAACATTTTGCGACAAGTTGCCTTTTCTATCGCGATATTTAGCTTGCAAGTTGATATCCACAGTGACTGGTATATGGGATCCATCCATTGCTCCCACACAATCCTATACTCAAATAAATCATAGGTCTAATCAAACAATAATAGGATTAAAACTCTAAACAAACTTAAACCACTGAGAGATATACCTTGAAGTATGGATCAAAACGGGCCTTCCCAGTAATTTCCCGAGGAGTGTTTGGACTAGGGGGTATAAAATAATCTGAATGGAGTGCCAAGATAGCCCTCAAGACCTTATGGAAGTATCAGCTTACTGTCTCTCCAGAGTGCCCAAAGTTATGGGCAATCTTACGATTCCTCAGATTGTGGCCAAGAGTATGGAGGAACATGACTAATTGTTCTTCTAACGTGAGGAATTCTGTATCTTTGATGCTTCCTTTTTGCCTTAGAATATTGGCTAGTTTAAAGAAAGATCGTCTAGTCATGTGTATTTGGTCATGGCAATCCGTCTCATTGGAGTTGATAACACGCTTATAAAAAGGAATTGCATCTCTTGTGTGCTTACGCATTTTTTGACTACCTTCTTTTATACACTCCCCTATGGCCGTGACAAGGGTGGCAAGAACAACTACAATAACAGGTAGGAGTCTTCTCCTCCTCATAATCTCTCCTTCAATTTCAATATCATCATCATCATCATCAATATCATCAATGAGATCCATTGAATTACCTAAAAATACCAACAAAACAATCACGAAACAACATAAGAAAACACCCAACTATAATGCATAATCAGAGAATAGAGTTGCAAGTTCAGTATACAACATATGTTGACAAGAAAGTACCTTGTGTAATTTCACAAAATGAGAAGTTCTCACAATGACTGTCCCTTGTGTAATTGCCACTTGAATGAGGACAGTCACTGTAAAGACAACATGATAATGTACAGTTGCAGTGAGTGTACATTATCATGTTGTCTTTAGAGTGACTATCCTCATTTGTTGAAGAAGAAAAGCATTAATGTGGTTGAATAGAAATACATTCAAGTGGCAATTACACAAGGGACAGTCACTGTGAGATGTCCTCATTTGTGACTGTCCTTACAGTGAGTGTACATTATCATGTTGTCTTTAGAGTGACTGTCCTCATTTGTTGAAGAAGAAAAGCATTAATGTGGTTGAATAGCAATACATTCAAGTGGCAATTACACAAGGGACGACAGTGGTGCAGGAGCACCTTCAACATTTAATCCATGGTCGAAGATAAAGGAGACTTCAAAGAACATCAAGGCTAAACAAGAGGATGGAATGCTTAATCAAGGACAACAGATCACTTGGTGGATCTTAGCACCTATAATGTTAGTAAAATATCACAATTCTTCAATTAAATTGTAATGTCCTTAATAGGACTAAAAGACAAATTATAATGGACTAAGATTGTCCAAGCACTACAATTGGAGTCTAGAAGAGTTTAATGATCATAAAAGATCCAAATTAGTAAGTTAGTGGTCTTTTGTTTTAAAGAATTTAATAAATTGTAAGTTGGAATTTTGAACTTTCAAAATCCAACGGCTAGTTTTAGTTTGGTATGTGTTAAGTTTAAACATTCGACTCAATGAGAGTTGGTTGAAGATTAGTTCTTAGTTAGTTGTGTTTCGAGTTGTAACACTTGGTCGATAGTTGAATCTATTACAAGAAGTTATATTAGAATCCTTTATATTTAGATAAAGGCTCTGTTACTAAACAGAGAGGAGATTGGTGTATTAATTTGTGCTCGACAAGCAATACAAGACTCCTGTTTCTTGCAATTTGATTTCTATTTTGAAACTTTATTGGCTTGGTTTGAAATTGAAATGCTTTGACAGGGTTCTTTAATCATTTCATTTGCTTTTGTTATGTTTCCAAACATTGCAGTGAACCTGTGTGTACCATTTTGGGGAAACAGTGAGCAATAAAGCATCTAGTTTATGTAAACTAATTCATTTTGAATCTCATTTTGAATTGATCGAATTCCATATGCTTTGAGGGAGATTTGTTATCCTTCAAATTGCAGATTGATGAGTGTTACAATCTATTAAATTTGCTGTCGCACAAGTTGTCTTGAAACAACGTTCTATATCTTAGTTTTCTGTTACAGTAGAAGTTTAGGGGCGATTGAGGTCATTCCATGAATTGATAGGCCTAATTCATGGAATGACATTTGCTAACCTATATTATATGATTCTAATCTAAATATATGCAGAACCGCGTGGGAGAACAGTGTGATCACAAACAAGAACAGTGGAAAACGGCATTGGAAGTGTGCTAAGGTGTAGCAGTGGGCGATCTGTCCACATAAGGCATATGTTTAATGCTTGGGAATAGTATACAATGTTCATTTGATGGTGAATCTGCCACCAATTCATTGCAGGGTCGTGTGGAGATAGTAGATTGAGGAAGCCCTAGTTGACAGGGTTCGAAGACAACAAATTGGGGTTTTGTAGTTGCAGAGCATTTGTGTCTAATTCCTTTTGGAATTGAGCAATTGGAGACATAACTAGACACTGTCCAGGAGTTGGGAGCCAGGAGATCTTTAACCCATACTTCCTTTGAAAATTTAGTAGATTTTAGTGCATTGAAACAGGGTAGTAGTGTCGAACAAGGGTGTTTGTCCAAAGCAACAGTATAAAAACTTTTGATATGTTGTTGAACTCCAAAGAGGGTATCCATAAATGTTGTTACCTCATCAAATGTTTTGAGAAAAGTTAGAATTATTCCCTTTTTAAGTCTGCTGCAGGGTTTAGACAGCCTGTTAAGCTTTTTGTGACCAGTTTGTGAGAACATTGGTGAAATGGGATATGGGAATTGAGTGAGAGTCTCAGAATCTTGAAACCAAGTAAAGTGAAGCCTTAAAACTCAAATCCATCCTTTAGGATAGCCTTGATAGTCAAGTTCTTGAAGTATTTAAGATTGTTGAATAAGCCCAAGTGTCTAACCTCTGAAATGTCTAAACCTACTTGTGCATTTGATACCACCACCCTTCCCTCTACATCAGACAGTCACTGTGAGATTCATTTGTGACTATCCTTACAGTGAGTGTACATTATCATGTTGTCTTTAGAGTGACTATCCTCATTTGTTGAAGAAGAAAAGCATTAATGTGGTTGAATAGCAATACATTCAAGTGGCAATTACACAAGGGACAGTCACTGTGAGATGTCCTCATGTGTGACTATCCTTGTCACAAATGAGGACATCTCACAGTGACTGTCCCTTGTGTAATTGCCACTTGAATGAGGACAGTCACTGTAAAGACAACATGATAATGTACAATTGCAATGAGTGTACATTATCATGTTGTCTTTAGAGTGACTGTCCTCATTTGTTGAAGAAGAAAAGCATTAATGTGGTTGAATACCAATACATTGAAGTGGCAATTACACAAGGGACAGTCACTGTGAGATGTCCTCATTTGTGACTGTCCTTACAGTGAGTATACATTATCATGTTGTCTTTAGAGTGACTGTCCTCATTTGTTGAAGAAGAAAAGCATTAATGTGGTTGAATAGCAATACATTCAAGTAACAATCACACAAGGGACAGTCACTATGAGATGTCCTCATTTGTGACTGTCCTTACAGTGAGTGTACATTATCATGTTGTCTTTAGAGTGACTGTCCTCATTTGTTGAAGGAAAAAAGCATTAATGTGGCTGAATAGCAATACATTCAAGTGGCAATCACACAAGGGACAGTCACTGTGAGATGTCCTCATTTGTGACTGTCCTTACAGTGAGTGTACATTATCATGTTGTCTTTAGAGTGACTGTCCTCATTTGTTGAAGGAAAAAAGCATTAATGTGGTTCATTAGCAATGTATTAAATAATTTTTTTAAAAAAATTCTACCCAGGACCATCACAATTGTGACGGCCCTCCCAAGAGATGCGACGGTGGCACCGTATTGGCGATGCCCAGGCCCATCACAGTTGCTTCGGAGGACCGTCGCAATTGCGACGGTCCTCCCAAGACATGCGACGACGGTGCCGTATTGGCGACACCCAGGCCCGTCGTAATTGCCTCGGAGGACTGTCACAATTGTGGTGCCCTACCGTCGCAATGCGATGGAGGCGTTGAATGGGTGAAGTAGTGACATTGTGACGGCAAGGCGTCACAATTGCGACAGAAACCCATAGACGTCGTGATTTGCGACTAAAAAACTGCGACGTCTATCACTATCGCTATAGCGGCACATAGCCGTCGCAATAGCGACACATAGCCGTCGCAAAATGGCCCCAAATTTATTAGTGATGGAGTCAATCTTTATCCAATATAGTAAATTAGAATCCAGATATGTCACAATTCTAATGGTTGGTTGTGTTTATTCCTCTCTTTAAAGAGGAATACATTTTTCTTCTATGAGTTCTTTCCACTAGTGGATTCATTTTTATCTTTCAATCACCCCTAGTGAAGTCACCAATATATTGGAGCTCAAAACTATAGGGTGTTTGGCACTAAGAATAGGCCAAATTATATGATCAAGTCTAACAATTAGTTTTTTCCAACACAAAAAATAATCGTAATTATTGCTACAACTCCCAACACTTTAGGCTCTATTAATACCTAGGTGAGTTTAAATTTTATTGGATGGAAGAAGGTTAGAGAAGTATAGAAACTTGGTTGTGTTTATATATTCCAATGTAGTTGTGTCCTTATAAGTAAACTATAAATCTCTAATACTATAATGAAATTATAAAATAAAATGTATTGGGATTGGTATCTTACCACATGTCCTCTCTTAAACCAAGTCAAGAGACATGCCCTATTCCTAAGGGCTTCTCAAGCCACCTCTAAGGGTCAAAGGTGACTCATGGGACACTTGTACAAAGAGTCCTCATGAGGAAAAGGTCTCTCGCTCTTTCTCTCTTGGGTCTTTGAGAGACACTTGACATGTGTCTTTCCCTTCCACCTTGTTCTCCTCCATGTCAATGTGAGAGGAACATCATCCTTACTCTCCCTCTCACATTCCAACTACATCCCCCTTTCTCTCAACTCCTTCAACCAAGTCAATCCTAGCCCTAGGATCTTCCACCTTTCATTCTCCACCGTAGGATTGTGCCACCTAGGCCTAGATCCTCCAAAAATCTATAAAAGGAGCCTCATTTCCCCTTTGTGAGCTAATAGGTATTTTTTTAATAGGCATTCAAGCAATCAAGCATCCAAGCATCCAAGCATTCTAAAAGCAATCAAGCATCCATATTATCATCAAATCCATTTTGCATTCCATCCATTAGTTGCATAAGCAAGCTTTAAGCTTCCTTGCATTCATCATCAAATTTCCACACTTTGGTAGCATCTTGGGAAAAAGCTTCATTTGGAAATCTGAGAGCTCAACATCTTCAAGAAATCAAGGCTAGGAGAGCAATGGAGACAATCTACATGGTAGGTGAAGGTAAAATGTTATTTTAGCTTCATTTTGATTGTATTCTTCATTGTAGTTTTCTAATTAGATAGATTTATTAGTCTTAGAATAGTTAATTTATCATTTAGAATAGTATTCACCTAATTTTGCATACATTTTTGGCACCCACCATGGGGCAACCCACGTTTTTCACTTTCAGTTTTTAGTTTTCCGTGTGTAGGTTTTTCTACAAGTTATTTCTACGCATTCATCCACAATTCCTGCACATCTGTTAATTTCTGCTACGCATACATTTTCTGTTACCACAGTCACAAATTTCATCTGGCTTTTCATTTTCTATCAAATTGTTGCACATTCATTCAACTATTTCATGCATACATAATTTTCTATTGTGCATCTGTACTTTCTGTGCATTCATACCATTCCTAGCACATCCATCTAATTTTGCTACACATACATACTTTCTTTGCATACATTCACATTTGTTGCGCATTTATTTCACTGTTCTGTGCATTTGTTAGATTTTGTAGTAAAATTCATTTTTCTGTTAGATTTGATTTTAGCTAACTTTTTAACAATTTTCTGTTCATTCTGGTAGTGTTTTAGGCTATTTTGAAGGACGTTATTTTGAAGACCCCATTTGCTAAGGAATTTTTTTCTAACAGTTTGATTGCAGATTGCCAAGGGGTTTGCAAAATAAACTACAATCTTGTTTGGGCTTAAAAAAAGACATGTTTTTGCTTTGTGTGTCTTCTTTAGAATAGAATCAAGTCTCTATCATGTTTTTCTTTTTAAGCTATCTGTAATCCCAAAATTATAACAACATATCCTCTCCCCTTGCCATTCGTGGATCTTGGGTGTAAGAGAAATTGTTATAATTTTTAGAGGGCGGTCTTTGGTGGGAAAAGAGGTACTCACCCCAAGGAACGATCCAACCAGTAACAGGCTAAAGCCAAGCCCTTCCAAACTAGTATATAAAAAATGCTAGTGTGATTAATCTCACATTAGACAAGTGTGAATTCATTGTCGCAACCAAAATCTCCTCTAGTACCCTAGTGGTGCGCTAAAGTCCTACTTAGTAGAGGTGAAAGCCTTGCTTTGAAAGGATTGGGAGAGCCCCCTTAATTGGGAAAATGACTTGATCACAACCACCTGAATGGATGTCCTTATTAAAAGCTTTTGTATAGTGGCCAAAAACTTTGTATTTGCTGGCTCAAGGAGTCACCCAAGCTTGTGAAGATACCCCACATTACTCATGGTTCATAGTAGAGATAGCAGTTCTTTAGGAAGTAATGACCCATTGAATTCAAAACTTGGTGTGCCTGAGAAGTGAGTGCACTGTAAGGAGAAGCCCATGCCTCCAAGTTCCTGGGCTGTCTGCTATGAATTTGCATGGATGGATTTTATTATCCTAGTGGGGATTCAACATATATCATCCTTGCCAACCATAGGATTTGTAAGCATGTTTATGCATTCATATTAGAATAGTTAGATTAAAATCATTTCTATCTTGTGTGTGTGTGTTTATGCATTTTTAATTTGCCAAAAACTAGAAAACATCAGAAAATCAGACAAAATTCACAATCTTGCTATTCAAATCAATCAAAAACAAAAACCTGTGCATTCATACCAATTTGTTGCACATACATTAAATTGTTCTGCGCATTTGATACTTTTTGCACACATCGGTCACAACTTGATGCGCATCTATCTCATTTTGTTGCGCATCTATCAATCTGTCCTGCGCATTTGTTGCTGCGCATTTACAACAGTGAGCATTTCCACAAACTTTGAAATTTTCAAAATCACTTTTTCAGATACCCATTTTCGTCCTTAGTAAGATTCTAGAAAAACATTCAAGTTACACAGACCTCTGATCTTTAGTTTGACTATTTTCATCACTTTTCATTAATTTTCATCAACCTTTCTTCACCAAACATCATCAAATCATTTCTTCTAATCCTTAGAAATTCCAAATCTAGTGTTGAAACATTACCCTATGTTTCAGATTTTGATCTTTGTGAGTTTATCCTATCAGGATCTATCATCCTCAATCAAACTTACCTAGGTTATTATCTCTTGATTTTATTTGTCATATCATAGTGAACTCTATACTTCCTATTGACTTAGATTTTATCATGTTGTCTCATCATTTTTCAACATCTATTCACTATCTTTTCTATCAACCATTTCCATATCTTTTCCTCAAAAATCTTTCATTCCACAAATCAATTTTCCCATTTTATGGTTCAAACTCGATCTCAGAAACTAAAACAACCTGTTGATTCAGAATCCCTAGAAAAAATGGACGGAAACAAAAGTAATGATGAGAATCCTTGGCCCGAAGCTCCTAAGAAAACTTCACTTTTTACATCTGAAGAGGAACCCACAGATCAAGAACTTAGGGATGCTACACAAGATCCTAGATTTTATCATGTCATGGAAAGACTCCTTGACCTAGATAGAGAAATGTATTTCCTCATGCTTTCTCAACAAGGAGCCAAACTACCAAGTGATTTTGATATCTCTCATCTTAGAGAACCGACTATTGTAACCAATCAAGAAATTCCTAGTAGTTCTCAAGATACTCATGGAGCAAAAGAAACCAAGCAACCATCCGATGCTTCTCAAAATGATCAACAAAACCATGCTTCCCAAAATCATGCTTCTCAAAACAATGCTTCCCACAACAATGTTTCCCAAAACACCCAAGGAAACACATTATCTTTGGATCCCATTCTACAAAAAATCCAGATGCTTCAACAACAAATCCGTGACATCCAAACTGGATCATCAACTAAGAAGTATTCCTTGGATGATATATGTCCTTGTCCTTTTGATAAGAATTTAGCAATGATTCCATTCCCTCCTCATTTTGAGGTACCAAAATTTGACAAATACAAAGGGAATTCAGATCCACAAGAACACATTCATGAGTTTTGTGCTGCTTGTATTGAAGTGGCTCACAATGACACTTATCTTATACGACTATTTCCATGAAGTTTAGGAGGACAAGCCATGGAATGGTTCTCTAAACTACCCCCAGGCATCAAATCTTTCAATGAGCTTCTTGACAAATTCGTGTCTCATTATTCCTATAACATCAAACATGAAGTCACTATGCTTGATTTTTGCAATGCACATCAAAAGAATGGAGAACCCTTCCTTACTTTTTTTCAAAGATGGTGTCAATTGTTTGCCAAATATCCATGAACGATTCCTGAACAAGAAAAAATGGATATTTTCGTGCACAACCTTACACCAAAAATGAGTTATAGGTTACAATTGCAATGTCCACCAAAGTTCAATAAGCTCATAGAAAATGGTATCAAAATTGAGGAAGCCATGGCCCGAAAAGGTGAGATCAAAATTTATTCCAAAGACAATGTTGGGTCCTCAAATTCCAATTCCAACAACTACAACAATGACAAATCAAAATTCTAGAATAAAAACAAAAACATTGTCAATGATGGGATTGTTGATAATCATAATGTCAAACAAACACAACCCCTTCTAAATCTCACAAGTCAGGCCAATGCTACTCAAGGAACCTACAATAATCAATCATCAAATCAAAACACCAACAAAGATTCATCTAAACCAATATCGCCTTTTATGTCACCTCGAAGAAATTTTACTCCTTTAGGGGAATCCCTCAAATCAGCATTATAGAATTTAATCACAAAGAAACTCATTACACTTCTTGAAATTAAAGACTTTGAACCTAGAGTAAAACCTTCTTGGTGGAGTGCGAATGATTATTGCAAGTTTCATAGATGAAAAGGACATAAAACCAATGACTGCCTAAGACTCAAAAATGTAGTTCAAGACTTCATTGAAAGTGGTGAAATTGGCATTGACAGACATACCTCAAATGAATCACATACGACTTTCAAAGATCCACTTCCTGAGCATGAAAAGGGAGGTTCTTCCAATACTAAGAGTGACAATCAAGCTAAATATAATTCTACACCATATAGATATGTTGGTAACATTTCTGAATGTCATCCTTCTAAGTATTATGCCAATGTCATTACCATCGAAGGAAAATTAGAGAGTCAACTATTCCATGTTACTACTCATGCTCAATCCAAAGTTACTCTCCAAGGAGTCCAGTCTAAACCAAATGCACCTCAAATCAAGTCTGTTTATGTCCCAAAGTCTACACCAAATATTTCCAACCAGTACAACCTTTTGGAACAACTCAAGAAAACACCTACCCAGATATCCATCTTAGAGCTTTTACATCTATCCCCATCTCACAAAGATATCCTTGAAAAAGCTCTCTTAGAGACCCAAGTCCCAACAAATCTAGATCATGATCAATTTCAAGCTATGGTGGACCATTTAACAACCCCACATTACCTATCCTTCACTGAAAATGATGACTTAGCTATTACCCAACCTCATAATGCTCCCCTACATATCGAAGTCCTTATCCAGAGTCACAAAATCAAACGAGTACTAATAGATGGAGGAGCTGGCTTAAATATCTGTACATTGAAACTAGTCCTTGCATTGGGATTTTCTACAAATGTTGTTGATCCCAAGAAGAAAATCAAAATAAAATCTTATGATGAGGAAGAGCGGTCATCCAAGGGATCTTTTGTTTTACCAATCAGAGTAGGTCCTCTAATCAAAGATGTACCTTGCCAAGTTCTAGACATGGATCTTGCTTATAACATTCTCCTGGGAAGACCATGGATTCATTCCATGCAAGTTGTACTATCAACTTATCATCAATGCTTGAAATTCCCTCATAATGGTCAGGAGGTCACCATCAAAGGAGATACTAATCCATTCCAGTATTGCAGCTCTGTGAAGACATCTGATTCTTTGATACCTTATAACCGTACTGGATCTTCTACAATTATACCCAGTGATCCTAGTAATGTAGCATCAACTTCTAAATCAAATGGGATCAAGATAGACATAAAAGAAAGAAGTATGGGAGAATACACTTTAGGTCAAGCTCTTTGCATCATAGAGTTACCTTTAGCTCCTAGATCATATGGTAGATATTTGATCACTAAACAACAATCAAAACCCTCTTCAACACTTGTTTATGACACATTTATAAGTGGGGGCACAATATCCAAAGAGTCAGCTAAGCATAATGCTAATCATTTGCTTAAGTCATAGAAGAATGAAGAGGCTATCAAACATGAATATATATCACCTGATGTCTATGGTAAAGGGTATACTTTGCTACAAAAGATGGGATACCAAGGTGCTGGACCTATAGGGTTATAAAGAGAAGGTGTTATCAAACTGATTTTGCAAAATCCAAACTATCAAAGAGACACTATAGGATTAGGATACAAAGGAGAAGGACCAAAAGAACCAAAAGGAAAAGCAAAGATCACACCTTTTCATGAGATATCTAAAGCTCCTGCCTTACAATTCAGAAAGAATGGTATGTATGTCGATCCATAGAAACAAAGGATAGCATAGAGAATCATTGATAGACTTGGGGATAATGATGATTCTGACTCAAATGATTATGAATGGGATTCATTATCTGATTGTACTAAAGAGATAGGCATTGATGTTATCCATCACCATAGTAATGATTACCATGAGGGAGAGAGGTCAAAGACTGACTCACTAGGATTAATCCCACATGATACTACTTTTGTCGATTGTGAGGAAAGTGACCTTTATCTTGTGATAGATGAATCAGATGAGAGTATGGAAATAGACCTCACTAATACCATCATAAACCTTGACAACTTTTCCATCAATACCATTTTTTCCTTTGAAACTAACCCGAATGATCCAATGCCCCTTGTACATCCCGAGCTTATTGATTGGGATTCTCTCGATCATCCAGAACTTGATGTATTCCATAATGATGATGAAATCATTTACTATCTTGGAATCAGAGATCATTTACCACCAAAGGATCACAAGTTAGGATTTTTGATAGAACTCAATGACATGGCCTACTTTGGTGAGAGTGTCAATCCTTTCAATCATAAAAATATAAAAATAATCAATAGATCTAATGGTGAAAACCACTCAGTGGCAGTATTAGATCCAAAAATAGTAAAAAGAAATGACACATATGATGGTGAAAACCTCTCTAAGGCACCTAATGATGGAAGGATTGACACTCTTCCCAACTATCTGTATCGAGAGAAATCTTCTATTCTTATAGAACCAACAGTACCTCTTAACATTGGAATAGAAGAGTCTACACACATCCTCAAAGTAGTAGCATCCTTGATAGAATTAGAGAAAGAAGCTTTTGCAAAAAATTTCAAAGAAAGACAAATCAACTTTGCTTGGTCCTATGTTGATATGCCTGGCCTGGATCCAAATCTCATTATGCATCATTTATCTATCAGACCAGGTGTAAAACCAGTTAAGTAGAAGCTCCGCAAGATGCACCCGCACATTGCACTAATGGTTAAAGCAGAATTGAAGAAGCTCCTAGATGTTGGATTCATTTGAGCTATTGATTATGTTGAGTGGATTTCAAATATTGTCCCCGTCTCAAAACCAGACAAGTCTATCAGGATTTGTATTGATTTTCGAGATCTTAATAAAGCTTGTCCAAAAGATGACTTTCCTCTGCCAAATATTGACATTATTGTTGATCTGACAGCTGGGCATGAGATGTTATCATTAATGGATGGATTTTCTAGCTATAACCAAATCAAGATTATGTCAGAAGACCAAGAAAAGACTAATTTTACTTGTCCGTGGGGTACATACTACTAGAATGTGATGCCTTTTGGCCTCAAAAATGCTAGAGCAACTTACCAAAGAGAAATGACCACAATCTTTCATGATATGATGCATACCATTATGGAAGATTATGTTGACAACATTTTAGCAAAATCCAAAGATAGAGCTGGTCATTTGAGAGTGTTGGATAGAATATTCACCAAGATGGAAAAGTATCAGATTTGACTCAATCCAAAGAAATGTGCATTCAGAGTCACATCTAGTAAACTATTAGGATACATTGTCTCAGCCAAAGGAATCGAAGTAGATCAAGGAAAAAGTTAAAGAAATAATGGAGATTGGTTCACCCACTAACATCAGTTAGTTAAGATCCTTGCAGGGACATCTCTAATCCATCCGAAGATTTGTTTCTCAACTAGCAGATCGAAGTCATCCCTTTCAACATTTGTTGCATAAAAATATCTTATTCCAATGGGATGATCAGTGTGAAGCACCTTTCAAAAAAATCAAGCAATATCTAGCGAATCCTCCAACTCTGATGTCACCAATTCCAGGCAAGCCGCTCTTACTCTACATTTTAGCTATGATAGTTTCACTAGGTGCTCTTCTGGCTCAGCAAGATCATGAAGGAAAAGAAAAAGCCATCTATTATATTAGTCGCACCCTAATGGGATATGAGCTAAATTATTCTCCTATAAAAAGAGCATGTCTGGCCATTGTTTTTGCATTACAGAAGTGGTGACACTACATGTTGTCACATTATATCAAGCTCATTGCAAAGATTGATCCTTTAAAGTATCTATTAAGCAAAACATCATTGACAGGCAGATTGGGTAAGTGGGTCATGCTACTTAGTGAATTTGATATTGAATATGTAGACAGGAAGGCTATCAAAGGTCAAGTGATAGTAGATCAGCTAGCAGATGCTCCATTTACAGATGACCAACCTATAAATATAGAGTTTCCTAATGCACACATCTTAGCTTTATCTACACAAACATGGCAACTATATTTTTATGGATCATATACTCAACAGGGTTCAGGAGATGGTATTCTCTTTGTCACACCGTAAGGATGCACAATTCTGAAATCTTACAAGCTACTCTTTCCTTGCACCAATAATATAGCAGAATATGAAGCTTTACTGATTGGGTTAAAGATGGCTTTACAATGGAAAGTAATTGAAATAAATGTCTATGGGGATTCTCAGTTGATTATAAACCAGAATAATGATGATTATCATACTAAAGATGATAAGTTATTACCATATAAACGTATGGTTGATGACTTCAAACAATATTTCTTAGTTATCACTTTTGAGAAAATCCCTCAGCATGATAAAAAGGTTGCCGATGCAATGGAAATGATTGCTTCTTTGTTTGATATAGAAGATACCAAGTTCTATTTTGAGTTCTTGGTGGAATCCCTGACTTGTCCTGCATATGATGATCCTGATATGAGTATTATATGTCATCTTATTGGTCACGACTCCCCAATCTATGGAAAAATTTATTCCTATCTGAAAAATGACATCCTACCCCCTAACCTATCCAGAAATCAAAAATTAACTTTTTTTCGCCAAGCCTCCCGCTATGTCCTAATATCTGATACCCTTTATCGGCAAGGTCTTGATGGTACTCTCCTACAATGTCTTGAGCATGATGAAGCTCAAACTACCTTGTGAGATGTACATGAGGGTATTTGTGGGACACATTCAAGTGGTCCTTCTTTGGCTAAGAAACTCATGCGTATGGGTTATTATTGGCCTACCATGGAAAAAAATTCCTTTCATTTTGCTAGGGCATGCAAGAAATGTCAGATACATGGAAACCTTATTCATGCTCCAGCACAAGAGTTACATCCTTTTCAAACTACCTTGCCATTCAGTCGGTGGGGACTCGACCTCATGGGCACTATCAACCCTCCATCTTCCAATGACCACAAATGGATTCTCACTGCGATAGGATATTTTACTAAATGGATTGAGGCCGTTCCATTGATTACCACCATAGGGAAACAAATATCCATGTTTATCCTAAATTATATCATTTGTAGATATGGTATACCTATGCATCTCATTACTGATCATGGGAAATAGTTTCAAAATCAGGACATGGATGAACTGTGCAAAAAATTCCATATCACCCATAACTATTCCACCATATACTATCCCCAAGGAAACGGCCAAGCTGAGGCGTCAAATAAAACTATTGTTAAAATCCTACAAAAGACTGTCAATGACCAACTGAATCCAGCCTTATGGGCTTACCACACCTCCATCTGTACTCCTACTAGAGCCACCTCATATTCCCTTGTCTATGGATCTGAAGCAGTCCTGCCCCTCGAGGTCAAGTTGCCTTCACTTTGTGTCACTCTCAAAGATTTGATTCCTGATGAAGACTATAGAGTTGCACGATTGAATGAACTAGAGCTGCTGGATGAATGCCGTCAGAGAGCTTATGATCATTTGAAAGTCTATCAGCAGCATATGTCTTGTCAGTATAATAGAAAGGTAAAGATCAAAGACTTTTAGTTGGGTGACCTAGTTCTTCAAGAAGATCCAAAGAATCAATTGCATCGTGAGAAGAAGGGCAAGTTCGAACCCAATTGGTTAGGTCCTTTTGTAGTTATAGTAGTTTATGGTTTTGGGGCTTATCAATTGTCCATGCCTAAGGGAGATCTTTTGGATGAACCTCTTAACAGTATCCACCTTAAGAAGTTCTATCCTTAAAATCCCAATGCAAGGGCTATGTATATATTTTGTAAATACAAAAAATTATAAAAATAAAAAAAAATCAAAAAATCAAAAGAAAAATTGCAATAAAAGCATGTGGTGAAAACTTGGAAACAGGTGCCATGTGTATCAAGTTAGCTCCTTTATCTATTAGGATTCTTCTAGTCTGTCCATTCATTGTATATATCCACAATAAAATGACTAGTCAATCCCCATACCCGCCATGTACATATACTAATAAAATGGCCAGTTCATACACCATCCATTATATCTAACCATAATAAAACCCCATCATAGCTTGATCATTTTTCATGGTCTAGTCTTGTTGCGTCTTTCTTCATCCATAATAAGCTAGTCCATCACCTAGCTGGGGGCATGTCCTCGACCTAGTTCAAGAAGTGGATCTATGATAGTTATGAATCTTAGAGGATAGAATGGAGTATTTTCACCAAACAAGAAAACACAATCAAATGTTCTTTCACAATGATATCTTTATGATGAATCAAAATCTGTGATCTATTCTTCGAAACATGGTTGTTTATCTATCGAATCTTGACTATACTTCATCAATTGAACTAATCACTATATCTTACACTATCTTTTGGCAAAAGAAATGTATATTCATGACAGGCATGTTAGAATGATTTGTTGTAGATTATGCATTCATATCTAGATTTCATCGTTATCATGTTTCCTATGCTATTCCATGATATCTTTGACATGAGTTTTATACTCCCATATGTCGTTGATTAGGCTAGCCAGGATGGGGCATGGTATTTTCTTTGATTGTTGTTTGTGGGATATTTTTTGATGAAATCAAAGGAACAAATAATTGGGGTGTCTATGAATAAGTTCCTTCATCCATTTAATAGTATTGACAACATTCAAATCATGTTGCTCTACAAATGCTATTTATGGTGATACACCAACACATACCTCGACTCCAAATATTTGTTCCCTGATGGAAGGGGGAAATATTCCTTGTCTATTATGAAAATGAAACTTAGGTCATATCAGTTCAATTATACCTAGATGCTTGTCAAGTTTTCTACATTAAACTCATGCAAGAAGTGCTCAGGTCATCTTAGTTTAATTATACCATGATGCTTGCATTTCCTTGCAACATAACGAGGTCAATGATGAAAATCAAATTCCAGTTATTATGAAGTTCTAAGATGTTACCTAAAGTTGTGGAGATATACTCATTTCATAGTGCATTTCATTTAAATAGCTCATGACTTGCATATCAGTGCTCCTTTTATAGGGATTGGTAGGTTATCTTTCTTATTAGGTTATCTATTCTCCTAGTCCATTCTTCTTGTGTCAGATACATTGTTATTTAAGTTGAGGGCATTTGGACAACACAAAACATTGAGTTTTTATCTTTCATCTTACAAACATTTAATCAATTCATTTAGGCCATGCCTTATCTTCATTTGTTATTTTCATTTGTATATTATCCATCTATCTTCCATGCATGTTTCATGCGTTGTTTTGTTATAAGTTATCATTCACATTTCATTATCTTTTTATTTGGGTGAACATTATATATTTTAGTCATCTTACAGACATTTATTCATTATCCATTTTATGCATTTTAAATCATCATTTATTCATTATCCATTTTATGAATTTAAAATCATCATTTATTATTATCCATTTTATGCATTTTACATCATCAATCATTATTATCCATTATATGCATTTTACATCCTCATTTATATCATCCATTTATTATCCATTATCCACATTGTTCATTACATCATTTCATTAGTCATCACATAGCATTGTATAGTGTAAAATCATTTAAGACATGCATTTATATCAACATCATATGATTAACCATTAAACATCAAATAATCTCAAATAGAATATAAAGCATTTTGCATTCTAAGACATACATTCTATGCATATTAAATTAAAACATCACATCATGCATATGTCAGTATGCACATGTATAAAATCATCAAAGTAAATCATGATAGAACTACATCACTGTATATTAGAGTCCATCAAATAGAGCCAATCATATAAAGTCCATCAGATACAACAAAACTGTCCAAATGTCCAATGATATACAGAAACATAACAATGTGTCCAAAGTCAGTGTCCATCAAGTCAAAAATATAATGATACAATGATAACATGATACAAGTGTATACAATGATCTCTCAAAATCTATGAGCCACTACCTCTAGACTCTATCTGTCTCTGTCTGTGAGATGCAATGTAGCCCCGTGCTGCTAAATTACCTAATGCTGAGGATCCACCTTGATCTCCTAAACCTATCGGTGCTCTAGGAGGGCGTGATGATACAACTCCACTACCAACTGGTGCCTCTCTCTCATAAACCATAGTCCTAATAGCTACTACACTCTCCCTATAGCTTTCAATCCACTGATCCCTCAAGACTACCTATCTGTAAGCCTCTCGCCAGTAGGATATCTCCTTCTCGACATGTACCATGGCTCTCAAACTATCTCCATGAGGATCCAAATCCTCTATACATTGTAGCTGATCTAAAAACATCTCTGACTCCCTGAGTCTCTCAATCGCTGCATCCTTCTCATGCCTTAGTACTCCCATCTGGCTCTCTAGCCTCTCAATCCACCTCTCCAGACCAGGAACATGGTCTACCTACACCTATGTCATGGCTAGTCAGACTAGCAATGAATCTATATCAGGCTCCTCCTCCTCTGCAACATCTCTCTATAAATAGGGATCCTGTCCCTCAACATCCATCTTTGCTACCTCCTCCTGAGCATCTACATCCACATCCTCCATAGGTGCATCTTGCTCATCCAATTCATCATCAAGGATCTATCCACCCTTTACTACTCCCCCCTATGCTAATAATATGTTTGCATCATCTTGTACAGCTACTCCTTGTATTGGGGTAGCTGGTATATGTACTTGAGCCACTGGTACTTGTAGTGGAGCTCTTGCAGCTAGTTGTGCTAGCTATGCCAGAGGATGTCTCCGTCCATGTCTAGCTAGGGGTGGCATCAATCCCCTCTACCTCACACCACCTCCTCTCATCCGAGGACCAGCCCTATCACCTCTCCCTCCATCTCCTCCATCACCTCCTCCATCACCTCCTCCACCATCACCGCCATCTCCTCTCCCTCATCCCTGCCTATCTCTCCCTCAACATTTCCCATGGTGTCTATCAATTGGATCTCTCTCTGGTGGCCTAGGTACCAGATCTGTCGAGTGAGGAATAAGAAAGTCTCTTAGAAACTGCTCTAGATCTACTGTCATCACGAGATCCACCACACCCTGTCACATAGTCCATGCCTGGAATGGCATGTCCAAATACTCTTGTCGGGCTACATCAAAAGATGCCATAGGTACCCAATACCATCTCTCCTGATGAGTCCTAGAGAACTCTGTCACTCCCTAGGCATGCCCTAGATCTTGCCAAACTGGCGCAGAACCCGACTAACTACCTATCTCTCCAGAATGAAGGGCATCCACCCTATAAGCCATCATGACTCAAAACAAAATCCTAGGTACCACTCATCATCCTAGGGCTCACAACCTAGGTAAGGCCTCCATGTCACTGAATCCAATGTATCAAAGGTGTAACGCTAGAACTCCAAGTGTCCCAATTTTTTTTGAGACAAAATTGATGAATATAGATGGATATATGGCTGTCCTGCACCGCGGAATCTAATGGCTATAGGTCATGTCACTACAATGTGCTCCCATGCCCAAACATGGAGTAATGTGATGCATACTAATAGTGATGCTCCTCTATGATACACCACGTGATGCAGATCATGATATACATGAGCTAATAAACAAACCCCCCAAGCAAAATGGGTCCCATCCAACATCCGTTGTAGAGTGTGACCCCATCCAACTGCAAATCCATGTGATCTACGATTAGGAAATATGAAACCCCCAATCGCTCTAGCTAGTACCACTGGTAGAGGCTCATACAAATCCACCATGTCCTCCCAGCTGATCTCCCCCTCATCAATGTCATCATCTTCGAAGATGGCTCTGCACTTCGTCACTCCACCGTGTCTATCATAATGTACTAACTCCCCTATGATAGGAAGCCGGAGGATGCAATATACATCCTTTAGTGTAACAGTCATCTCCCTTGTCGGAAGATGGAAGGTACTCATCTCCAAGTGCCACCGCTCTGCCAATGTTGTCATCATACTTTGGTATGCCCTAATCTTGGGCATGTAAATCACATGATATAAACTAGATGCACTGATCAATAGTCTGTTGGTCTCTGACAATGTCGGTCTCAAATTTTGTGTGATGGGATATCTCTCCCATGACATTAGAATATCCATAATATCCTCCTATGCAAATAAAATAAAATAAAGCTATCAGATTTTGATAAAATGATCTACAACATCTATCTATCCTATTATATCAACTACAAACATGTTCTATCACGTGTTTTAACAAATGATTTTATCAATCATCTAGTATCAAGACTGGTTAACTAGCAACCATGCTACAATGTTGCCTATCTTGACCTAATCGATCAAATTTAACTATCGACGAATTAAATCGGCTTATCAACATCTAGTTTGACCTATTTGACTTTCTAATTTGACCAAATTTTATCCATAAAACAAATGCGCAGCACAGAAAAATGCATGCGCCATAACCTTTCACATTTGCTAGATTTAATTAAATGACATTGTCTGGGGCAGGGGCAAATACTTGAAATTTTCTTTGAAACAATGTGGCACACACATTATTTCAAAGAGGGGAAAAATGTATACAATTTAAAATGGCTTCATTAATTAATTAAATATTTATTATTTAATTAATATTGACTTGATAAATTAATTAAATATTTGTTATTTAATTTAATAATTATTCCTCTATTTATTAAATAAATTATTCAATTTATTTAGTAAATTCACTATAGTCTATTCCTCTATCCTAAGTCTTCTAATTAGTCTTATTAAAGTGATTTAATTAAATACATAATCACCTAAATGTGACTAAGTTCCCTGGTCCACCTCACCTACCTAGTCACCTGACACATCACTTTGGCTAAAATAAATAATAATTATTAATTATTTTTTAGTAGTTATCCTCACCCACACATGTCCTATTCTTAAGGATTATGTGGCCTCATAGGACTTGGTCTCATGACCACATGTCCTCTCTTAAACCAAGTCAAGAGACATGCCCTATTCCTAAGGGGCTTCTCAAGCCACCTCTAAGGGTCAAAGGTGACTCATGGGACACTTGTACAAAGAGTCCTCATGAGGAAAAGGTCTCTCGCTCTTTCTCTCTTGGGTCTTTGAGAGACACTTGACATGTGTCTTTCCCTTCCACCTTGTTCTCCTCCATGTCAATGTGATAGGAACATCATCCCTACTCTCCCTCTCACATTCCAACTACATCCCCCTTTCTCTCAACTCCTTCAACCAAGTCAATCCTAGCCCTAGGATCTTCCACCTTTCATTCTCCACCACAGGATTGTGCCACCTAGGCCTAGATCCTCCAAAAATCTATAAAAGGAGCTTCATTTCCCCTTTGTGAGCTAATAGGTATTTTTGTAATAGGCATTCAAGCAATCAAGCATCCAAGCATCCAAGCATTCTAAAAGCAATCAAGCATCCATATTATCATCAAATCCATTTTGCATTCCATCCATTAGTTGCATAATCAAGCTTTAAGCTTCCTTGCATTCATCATCAAATCTCCACACTTTGGTAGCATCTTGGGAAAATGCTTCATTTGGAAATCTGAGAGCTCAACATCTTCAAGAAATCAAGGCTAGGAGAGCAATGGAGACAAGCTACATGGTAGGTGAAGGTAAAATGTTATTTTAGCTTCATTTTGATTGTATTCTTCATTGTAGTTTGCTAATTAGATAGATTTATTAATCTTAGAATAGTTAATTTATCATTTAGAATAGTATTCACCTAATTTTGCATACATATAAAATATTTTTTTGGTTTAGGGTTAGAATGAGTTACAACATGTCTGCTAAAAAATAGTCGAAAATATGTCGGCCCCCAAAAATTTTCCTAATCAGTCACCACAAGCCAAATAATCTCCCACTTGGTGACTAATCAGGATTCACACTAAGAAACCTCCCACTTGGAGACTGATCCTATAGCAATACCACTACCAAATGAGGCTCCCACTAGATCGAACCACCTTGGACTTAGTTGTTCTTTTATTATGTTCAGTCTAATAGACCAACCAAAGCTGAACAAGAGTTCAACGTCTCCCTTGTTACTACCTTTATAAACATATCTACTGGATTATCATTTGTATGAATCTTTTCCAGCTTTAACTGCCCATCATCCAAAATTGACCAAATGAAATGGTATCGTAACTGTATGTGTTTTGTCTTTGAGTGCAAAGAATAATTCTTTGCAAGATGAATGGCACTCTAGCTATCTGTATATAGATAATTATCCTTCTGTGGATGTCCCAATTCTTCCATGAAGAACTGAAGCCATATCATCTCCTTGGATGCCTATGTAGCAGCAACATACTCTGCCTCTATAGTGGATAAAGCATTCACCTTTTGTAGCCGAGAAATCCAACTCACTGTTGTCCCACCAATAGTAAATACATAGCCTATAGTACTCTGCATGCTATCTATATCTCCTACCAAATATGAGTCAACATAGCCTTGTACAGTAGTAGTAGACCCCCCAAAGTGTAAACATGTACTGGATGTACCTCTCAAATATATGAGAATCCATTTGACTGCATTCCAATGCTCAATCCCAGGGTGACCCATATATTTTCTAACATCTCCCACTGCATGTGCAATATCTAGCCTAGTACATACCATAGCATATAGTAAGCTCCCTACAACTGAAGCATAAGGTACCTTGGAAATTTTATCCTCCTCTTCTGGTGTCTTAGGACACATCTACTTAGTCAATTTAAAATGACCAGGTAAAGGTGTGCTGACAGCTTTGGCATTCTCCATAGAGAAACATTGCAACACCTTCTCAATATAATCAGCCTAAGATAAAGTCAATTTCTAATTTTTCCTATCTCTGCAAATTTTCATACCAAGGATTTGTTTTGCTGCCCCCAAATCCTTCATAGCAAAAGAATCTGCTAACTATTGTTTTAACCCCTTAATGTGATCCATGTTAGACCCAACTACAAGCATATCATCAACATATAAACATAAAATAATGTAGCTATCATCATCCAACCTCTTAAAATAAACACAATGGTCAGAATGACACAAGTGTATCCACACTCATTCATAAAAGTGTCAAATTTAATATACCATTGCTGAGGTGCTTGCTTCAAACCATATACACTTTTCTACAATCTACACACTAGATTCTCCTTACCCTTGACCTCAAATCCTACTGGTTGTACCATATATAATTCTTCATCCAAATCACCATGAAGAAAAGTTGTTTTAACATCAAGCTGCTCTAAATGAAAATCTTCAGTAGCCACAATACTTTAAAAAGTACAGATAGAAGTCATTTTAACAACTGGAGAAAATATCTCATCAAAATCAATACCCTTTTTTTGTGCAAATCCTTTTACAACTAACCCATCTTTAAATATTTTCTTACCTCCATCCTCTTCTTTTATCTTGTAAACCCATTTATTTTGTAAAGCCCTTTTACTTGTAGGTAACTTACATAAATCCCATGTTTGATTTTGCAACAAAGATTCCATTTCATCTGTTATTGCAGACTCCCACTAAAGCTTTGTCTCCACCTACACAACTTCATTATAACATTTAGGTTCACCAACATCTGTTAATAAAATAGAATACAAAGAGGGAGAGAATCTTTCTGGAGGTCTACTTAGCCTTGTTGACCATCTAACATTCACTAGGGTTTGTGGTATTCATTGTTGCTATTGTTGTGGAGCATAAGGAACTACTTTAACATCATCTTTTGAAGTATCATTCGGTACTACATAATCATTTTCTTTCTTCTCATGCTGCTGCAACAAATCTTTGTACAACACTTTCTCATTGAATATGACATCCCTGCTTCTTACAATTTTATGATTTTCAAAATCCCAAAGCCTATAACCAAATTCATCAATGCCATATCCAAAAAATACACATTTCTTTGACTTTTCTTCTAGCTTGGTTCTATTTTTAGAATCTATATGTGAAAAAGCTACACAACTAAAGGTTTTGAGAAAAGAATAACTCACTTTCTTACCAGTCCATGCTTCCTTTGGTATACCATAGTCCAAAGGAGTAGAGGGGCCTCTATTGATTAAATAAATAGTAGTGTTTATAGCCTCTACCCACATGTTTAAGGATAGTATAGGCTAAAACCTCATACTCCTTGCATGCTCCATTATTGTCATGTTCATGCATTCAGCCACTCCACTTTCTTGTGGAGTCCTTGGTACAATTTTCTACCTATGAATACCATTAGAGGAATAATAATCTTCAAATTATATGTTGCAATACTCACCACCATTATCAGATCTAAGACATTTTAGCTTTTTACCAATCTTGTTCTCAACCAAGCATTTCCATTTCTTAAAAGTTTGAAATACATCAGATTTATGTCTAAGGAAATAAATCCATACTTTTCTTGTTGCATCATATATAAATGTAACATAATATAGAGAGCCACCAAGGGAAGATACCTGAGCTGGTCCCCATACATCTATATGCACAAGCTCTAATTTCTCATTTTTCTTTTCCTTCCCACTGTTTACAAAGCTAACTCTCTTTTGTTTTCCATACACACAACTTTCACAGAAATCCATATTGACACATTTTAGACCAGCTAAAACTTTCCTTGAATGAAGTAATTTCATATCTTTTTCACTCATGTGCTTGAGTCTATTGTGCCAAAGTGTTGTGTTAGAATCTACAACAACGGTTTGATGTTCTTCCTGCTCTACTGCAACAACTGTTCCTGAAAATTCATTTTCCTCTGAAATAATTAAAGTAGAAGGAATAGTATGACCTGTACAAAGATGTAAGGTGCCTACTTTCACACCTTTTTCTACTACTAAGGAACCTTTTGAAACCTTCCAATTTCTATCATTAAAAGCAACTGTGCAATCCTCATCACCTAGTTTCCCTGCTGAAATTAAATTCCTACTCAGCCTTGGAACATGTCTTACCTCTTCTAGTAGCCAATGATTCTCATTCTGCAACTTAATCTTAATTTTTCCCTTTCGAACAATCTGACAAGGTTCATTATCTCCCAAATAAACTAGCCCAAAATCCCCTTGGACATAATCAAGAAAATAACCTCTATGGGGTGTAGCATGAAATGAAGCCCCAGAATCTAAAACCCATGAATCATCAATACTTTCTAAAGAAAGAATCAAAGAATCCTCTTTAGATTTATTACTTACCACATTTTCCTCCTTGTTACCTTCTTGTTTGTCTTCTTCTTCTTTCCCTTTAATTTTCCTCTTGATTTCCCATGATTTCCATAATTATTTCCTCTTATTCATTCTCCTGGCTCTTCTTTGTGCATTCAGGACACTTCCAGATGTAGATCCACTTGAGCTTTTCCTAAAAGTTTCCTCACTCAAAATTACACCGATAACATCATCAAATGTTAGGGTATTAGAACCAGAAACAAAGTTACTGACAGCCATTACCAAGCCATTCCAGCTTTTAGGCAAAGAACACAAAATCAGGAGAACCCTAATTTCTTCATCAAAAATAAAATTTACAGAAGATAATTGACTAGTAACCATATTAAACTCATTCAAATGATTAGTGACAGACCCACCTTCTACCATCTTCATATTAAACAAATGCTTCATGAAAAATACCTTGTTAGAAGCAGGGGACTTTTCATACAACTTCGCTAGGGTTAGCATCAAATCTTCAATCGTCTTTGCTTGTGTAATATTGAATGCCACCGATTGTGCCAGGCATAATCAAATACTACCAAGTACCTTTATATCAAGAATATTCCAGTCCTCATTTGACATTGTCGATGGTTTCTTGGATATTCCTTCCAATGGCCGCCATAGATCCTTCTGATAGAGATAGTCCTCCATTTGCATTTTCCATAACTGAAAGTTCTATTCATTAAAATTTTCAACCTTCAGCCTACCCTCATCTTCCATTTCGTCCACTCAACTATGAGACTCCCACTAAGCCATGAGATCTTCCTACAAATGGATAAATAAAAAAAAACCTTGCTTTGATACCACTTGTTAGGATTTAAGAGGACAAAAATAATAGTTTCATGCAAATATAACCAATATCATAAAATAATAAACCACATAGAAGAGAACACAAGACACAAAGATTTAACATGGTTCACCCAATCCCTGGGCTACGTCCACCAACAACAAGTCCAATATTTTATTATCCAGTGATTACAACCTGATTACAATCCGTAATCCCTTACAACTCAATACCGCCACAAGAATCTACTAAAACTTACATGATGAGATCCATAACCCTAAGCCATATTATACAATATTTTTCCGCTTTAAGGTTAGAATGAGTTACAACATGTCAGCTCAAAAATAGCCAAAAATATGTCAGCCCCGAACCCCAATGAGGGTGGGAGGAAAAGTATACAGTACTTTCCTGATTAGTCATCACAAGACAACATTCTACCGGTCCCTCCTAAAAATTTTGATGCTTCTTGAGAAACTCCCTAAATTTGTTAGTCATCTTAGGATAGAGAATAGTTTTTATTCATATCATCAATATCCAGAAGTTATAAAGATATACCATCATCGCATTGAACATGTGTTTAATCAGACCAAACATCAAATCATACACCACTAGGTTAGTATGTTGTCTTTTTTCTTCCAACTTATTTTCAAGCTTTTGACCTCTCAACCTCTTGTAGGTTTTATCTTGTAGGGATACCACTACTCTCCACTCATTTTCATATGAAGACTCTCCCACTTTAGAGTTATACTTACCCTTCTCTTACAAGTGCTAATTTTCTTGATCCAACCTTTCATATCTGTCTTTGTAAGCTCTCTAATTATTTATTCTACCTATTATTTCTTGGACTTAGCAACATTAATGTTTAATTATATAGTATCCAAGGGATTTTTCTCCTCTATTATTTGATGTTTCCAAAAAAAAATTTAGTGTCTATGAGGATAGGTCTTTTGTATTTTGGGTATGACTCCCATTGCAATAAAACATTTTTCTAAATTGGGTAATACCTTGAACCAATACAAATTTTTCCTACATCTTATGGTAACAATTTCTTTGTTTTGCCTTTTTTACTCAAAAAACCATAAAAAATAATAGTTGAACTCATGTTCCAACCAAGAAAGATTACTATCCATGCTTCCTATAGCAATTCCATTTCTCTTTCAGGAGTCATATTATTCATTTCTCTTTTCACATTTACTTGTACTCTTCTTCCAAGTCATCTTCATTTACTTGATTGATTTCATTTACCCTTTGTCTTAGTGACCTTCCTTTGTACTTATACAAGAATGTTTTAAACTCAGTAGTATGAAAAAATTCATTATCAAAAAGAAATCTACTACAGGCCAACAACCTCACATCATTAGTTTCATCCAATGTTGGTGGTCCCACTACAATCTCTCTATCATGATCAATGTTAGGTCTTACCTGTGAAGTTTGATCAGACTGAGTTTCCAATTTCTCTCACACATAAACCTCTTCACTATAATATCATATTTATGGGGTTGGATATGGTGACATATGCATAAGAGGAGTTATGGATAAAACACATCTTCTCCTAAGTTCTTGGGACCCATTTTTTAATACATATGATGGAACACTAGCAGCCCATTGATCTATGCAAGATGTCATCTCTTTAGCTTTAGAAATGGGATCCTCTATACTTGTAAAAGCATCCAAATCTAGTAAATTATGGTTTCTCTTCCACTCTTCATCCCCAATGTGTTATACTACAACTGATTGAATATTTTAAAGGGAGAGATTGACAACTGGTTGATTACTTGGAGAGTAGAATGTGAAGGTAATCACAGAGCTACAAAGGTATATGTGACACATTAAATCAGTTATTATATTGTCATTGATGTCAACTAGTTTTGATTGTACTTATCATGATAGTTATTGATGCAGGAGCATCTTGGGTTCTTTCCAATCCTATGTCACCAAAAAGATGTTTTCTCTTTCCTATGTTGGTCGGTTTCCTTTGATTACCGAGTTCAGTCAGTAGTCTCTGTGTTGGTCAGTTTCCTTTTGATTACCAAGTTCAGTTGATAGTCTCTGCATTGGTCGGTTTTCTCTTCTCCCGAGTTGGTTGGTTGCTTTAGTTGCCGAGTTCGGTCAGTAATTTCCTGGTGCTCGATATTGCTTTGCTGCTGGTCAGTTATCTCTGCTTACCGATGGGTTTTATTTTGTTTCTCGTTGGGGCCGACGCATGCATTTATCAAGGGTCACAGAGTTAATGCTAGTATCCATTATTGGGAAGCTGGTGGTCCTTAATCTGACCGTTACTTCCATTGTTTGCAGATCTGAAGGCCGACTCAGTTTGGTTGACTCTTGTATAAATTTAGTGTCTTTGTTTAGAGTTAGGGGATAGAGAGATCAAGAAGTTAGAAATTAGAATTTTATGGATCCTCGCATGTTTGAGGACTTTTGAATTTATTGTAATATCTGGCCTAAACCGGGAAGGCCTTACAGCCTGGCATGTATACTGTTTGTTGATGAAACTTAATGAAGATCTTGCTTTCTCCCTCTCACTTTCTGGCATTTTGCTTCCACATTATGTGTTGAAGGCTTGGAACATTAGGGTGAGCCATAGCTTTGGCCCCTCATGATCCTTGCCCCCTTCATCAGTTACGAACATTTGAAGAAGGTATAATGATGAAGGAATGAGATATTAACATGAAGATGAGATGTATGAGAAAGATATGGATATGGTATTCATTGGATAACTTACTGATGAGTGTATGACATTATGTTAGTGATTTGATTATATTAAATAATTTTGCTATAAATTGAAGATCAAGAATGAGAAAGTTTATGTGGTCGGTAAATGAAGAACTTAGTATACATCGAGTTGAAATAGTATACACCAAGCAAGTATAATGTATACTGAGTAGAGTATTAACTGAGTTAGAAGTCACCGACACATCAATATATTGACTGAGTGAAAGAAATAATATGGAACATATGAATTCTACCTAAAAATGATGAGCTGGATGAATATGGATGATTCCAAGGTTAAAGATAAAGTTTTTTATTTCAAAGATCAAATGGTTGAAAAAATTCAAGGATGATTGGATGATCTAGAATGAAACATTTTTTAGACACAAGTTCCGATGAAGGTTGAAGTGGAAAAATCAATGGTGAAGATTAAGTGGAAAAATCTATGGCTAAGAAGAGAATGGTTTATCATGTCTATAAAAGGATACAAGAGATTCATTATGAAGATGATGCACACAAGAAGATTGCATTCATGTAAAGCCGGTCAGATGGGTTAAAGAAAGAACCAAGAAAATATACAGACAACACTGAGTGTTAGAGAAAAGAATTAACCAAGAAGAATAGATTTGGAGGATATAAAGAAATTGAAGTGATTATGATGGCCAGAGGTATTTTGAGCTTATCATACATCTAAAAATCTACAAAGGAAATTTATATTTGAACTAGATCATTTACTGTTGCATTCTAACCATTGATACAAATAAATCTCTTAACCAAGTGGGACTTAACAGTCTTTATTATTTCATTATGACATTCAATGAATGTTGATTATTTTCATGTTGACCCCATAGTGACTATGTGGTCATAGAGAACTATTAGTGATAAATCCTCTAACAAGGTCACACCTTATAGTGTGTTTTGTAACCTTTAATAGGGTTAGCTCTTAATTGAGCTCACTTCAGAAGAGTGAAATTATTTTGGGTACTGGTCCCAGGTAGTTTTTCCATTAAGAGGGTTTCCATGTTAAAAATTAACTGTTATATGTGTATGGATGTGATGACTTTTTATTTTACTTTACACATTACAATTACTGGTTTGATTGGTATATACACTAGTTATTTTACTAGTATTCGGTTAATGAATAGAAAGGCACAAACAAAATTTTACTGAGTTGTTTAATTAAATTGAAAGATTTTTTTTATACATTTGGGAGTATTTGGGACTGTAGGATAATTGGACTCAACTGGACTTAAGTAAAAGATCACAAGATGTATAAGAGAGAGGTGCCAAATCTGAACAAAGACAAATTATCAACATGGCAAAGTAGGATGAAGTTATATCTATCAGGGATTGGTGATTCTACAATGTACTATTTGGAAAATGAGTTTATAATTCCCATTGGTCCTTTGAATATCTTCCAGATGAAATAAAGACAAGAACACAATGCTATGATGATTGAGATTGCTTCTTCTTTATTGGATGTTTAATTTGAAGACATTAAGACATGTAAAAATGCAAAATAGATGTGGGACAAGCTTACACTAGTTCATAGAGGAGATGTGAATGTGCTAAGGGAAAAAGCTGAAAGTAGAAGAGGAAATTTTAATGACATGAAGATGAAAGAAGGTGAAAACATCCCTCAGTACAACAACCGAATCAAGGAAGTTGTGAATGCTACCCAAAGATCAGGTGGAACTATTGATCAAGACATTGTGGTAAGTAAAATTCTCATAACATTGTTACCTCCCTATGCTATTAGAGTCTCTACAATTCATGAAATGAGAGAAAATATTGGTAATAATATTTCACTTGATAATTTGATCGGTATATTGATTGTATTTAAGCTTAAAAACTATGAAAATAGTATTTTACCTAAGGTAGAATTTGTATTTATGTCATCTCTGAAAATTGGAAGATCAAGCAGCAGACATAAGATAAGAAATGAAAGTGAAAGTGAAAGTGAAGAAGATGAACTTGATGAACCTGAAGCATTAATAGCTAGAAGACTAAAAAAAGGAAAATCAATATATAGAGGTAAACTACCCTATGTATGCTTTAAATGCAAATAGATTGGTCATATTTCTGCAAGATGTCCTGACAAGAAAGAAGATGAGAAAACAAATGAAAGATCAAATGAAAGGAAGAATGACAGAATAAATTATTGAGATCATAGAGGCAATCGAAAGTATGACAAAAAATACAATGGATACTATAGATATAAAGGTAAGAAGACATGCTACCTAGTTGAAGATGAAGATGAGGACACAAAGACCAAAATTGATGAAGACATAGAAGTGGTCTTTGTTGCATTGAAGGAATATTCTAAAGAATAAGAAAGGTATGTTGAAACTATTAGCAAGTTGACTTTACTAGTATATATGACTAATTTTTATGTTTTCATTATGTCAAAAAAGTCATATGAAGTTTTGTAGTTAGCGCACTAACTTAGAAGATCATAATTCAGCTAAGTATAGAAGACAAAGCAGACAGTAAAGCACTTGATGATTAGAGCATCATCGCACGTGTGTATGATCAAGTTTTGGTATACACCCTTAGATATAATATTTTTAGTATGTTACTATGCTACATCTAAGAACGCATGGTCAGATATGACAACATGAAGAAGTTACAACAAGTATAAGTGACACAGTCAGTAAGCGGTAGAACAAGACAGAGCATGGAGCCGATAGATAGTATTTTGATTAGTGTATATCATTTTGTTTTGTAAAGGCTATGTGCCTATTGTAATTGTGTTATTAACATGTTAATATCATTGTATGTAAAAATTCTTGAGCCAATTAACTTGGAAGCATTGTATGTGTTAAGTTATAGGCTGACCTAGTAGTTAGTTATTGGTTGTGTCTATTCAACATGTATATATGTGACATGCGCTTTTGTATTTGAGTATGTATGGCATATAGAGAAGAGTAGAAGTATTTGAAGTATGCATTAGAGAAGTAAGAATGATATAGAGCTTTACAAGAGGTTAAACCATCAATGCAGAAAAGGAATTGATCAAACAGTTGTGTCAAAATCATAGTTCACCTTGCAGATATAGTGTGTATCTAATAACCAAGAGGTTGTAGCCTTCTTCATTGAGCAGTGAACCATCCACCCCTAACAGGGTTTTTTTCTTATAGACTCTTAACTGAGTCATTGTACTTAGCATTGCAATGACTGCTCCTAATAGGGCAAAGGAACATTAATAGGTTCATAATACAAAGTACAATTATTGTGGGTACTAATTCCCACCGGGGCTTTCCTCTGGCCAAGGTTTCCCTGTAAACATATCTTGTGTTATGTGTTATGTGTTATGGTTGAATACTTCATTTTATTTACTATTCATTTTAGTATTTAAGTAATTGAGTTAAGTTTCAAGAATTAGAAATTAATTATAGAACACCGATTCACCCCCCCCCTCCCTCTTAGTGTTCCCATTCCTAATAATTAGTATCATAGCTTTGGTCCTCTAAAGATAAGTTTAACCACTTGAGGAGATCATGGTTTCAGAAGAAGTAAAACACCTAAAGAAGAATCTTGATGCAACTCTTGAAGATCTTGACAGATTTGAAAAGGAAATTGAAGAACTAAAATTGAAGGTCAGTGGCTCACAAGTATTCATCAAGAAAAGATTTGAAAGATTGTTCAACAAATGATTTTGTAAAAATGGTCAACAAATGATTTGGGAAAAATGGTCAACAAGATGAATGAAGAAAACACATCTCTGAAGGATTAGATTCAAGATTTGGATGAAAAGCTAATTAACAATCAGGAAGCCTTTGAAGAATAGATCAAAGAAAAAAAATAGTTGGATGAAAAACTTAGGCAAGCAAACATGAAAATCTTGGAGTTAGAAAACATCAAGAAAAAGATGGAATCTAAGCTGATAGAAGCAAGGAACCATATTGACAAATTGCACACAAGTACTGATCTATTAGATTCTCAATTATATGCAAAAAGGATAAAAGGAGATTCCAATGGTATAGGATTCAATGAAGCACAAAATCAAATCAATGCAATGCGAGAAAGAATGAAAGCACCAGAAGAATCTACAGAAGCAAAGAAGTCTGAAAATCAACTTGAAGCTAAAATAGAATCATCTAAAGATGAACATAGGCCAGTAAATAGAACTTGTTATGCCTATAACAAATATGGACATATAGCAAGAGATTGTAAAGAGGTCAGACCTTTCAATGGTTATTTTTATTCATGCAATAAATTTGGTCATAGAGCTATGAATTGTAGATCAAATCAAAGAAGTCAGACATAGGACAATTAGAGAAATCAACCTCAGCAAAGTGTTAGAAGTCCTCTGAACATTACATGTCAAATATGCAATTACAATAGTCACATAGGTAGACAATGCAGTATGGTAACTAACATCAATGTGTCGAAGAATACAAGGCCTCTAGCTATTTGTTACTCTTGTAATAAGGTTGGACACATCTCAAAGTTTTGCAGATCATAAGTGCAAAGACAAGAAAGATCTGATAAGTCTCAAGGATCAATATTGGATGAATCTAGAGAAGTCAAGTTTGTGAAAGCTACAAAAGATCCGAGCAAGATTTGGATGGAAGTAAAGAAAGATAATGTTAGTGCCACAATAGTAGATGCATCCTCAGTGGACGCACCTTCTACTTCTAGATAAATGACCCCCATGGTCATAGGGGGAGCTAGATAAGCTCTTGACCCATGCATGGCTAGTATACTCACCCTCTGAGTATGTGCCTTTGGTTTTAGTTATTTAGTTACTAGTTGATATAGTATGCAATATCCCACATCCTGATTGTCAGTAGAAATAAAGATTAGAATTCACTGTTACAATGCGTGTTATGGCAGCAAGCATTAAATGTATAAAATTGATTTATTAGTCACCGGAGATCTATTATCCTCACTTTTTCATTCGAGATCAAGACCTTGGAGAGCACAGGAGATCAAAGCAATAATTGTTGAAAGATTGAAGTTGTTTTCATCAGTGAAAAGGAGTTAAGTTATTGCAAAACCCTTGTTCGGACATGACATTTCAGAAATCCTTTAAAACCCTATTTTGAGTGTTGAATCAAGAAAGTAATGGCCACTCCAGTAGTATTTGATGTCACAAAGAGGAAGAGATATGTATTCAAGAAGCATCCATTTAAGTCAGTCCTAGATGACCTAGAAGGAGCATTTTCTAGAACTTCGATGGGAGTTATGCATGTTGAAGATATTTGCACCTACATCTATTGTAAGAAGGAACCTATAGGATTAGACAAGATAAGGTTGCACAAAGAAATAATGGTTAATCCAGACATGACATTCAAGGATGAATTTGTGCACTTCACAAATCACCCTATAATTGAATATGCAACTGCGTATGAATTCTATGAGTTAGAATGGATCAAGATCCTTATAAGAATAATTCATGATGATCTATTTTGGATTGGAGAAGTTCCTGTTTGTATAACAACAAATATCATTCATGAGATGAATGAACTTTCCAAGACTGGTGCCATTCTTCCTACTAGTAAAGATGTCAAAAAATAAGTTGAGAAAGCTTGTAAGTCCAGGAGTGATAAGCATGGCATGACAATTGAGCCCATAGAGGAGAAGGATATAAAACTCATGGCTATGATCCTTGGATACAATTTTCAACATGCTAACAAAGTGAATAATGTATACACGACTACAATTTTGGTAGCTATAAGGATTGTAAAAGAAAATGGAGAGTTTAACCTCTATGAGATCCTACGCGCATAGTTGTTAGACAACATAAGAGCCATAAAACATGATAAAATAAAAGTATTCAAATTTGGTTCACTGATTATCTACATGTAATTTCATATAGTTGGTAAAGTATCTGATCTTTATCTTGATAAGAGCCTACCTAAATTGCCTCAAATCTCATTTAAGGCAACATTAGAGATTACCTTGAAGGATTTCATGGATATTGAAATCAAAAATTTCAGAATCAAGATGTAGAGAGGGTACAGGATATCTGAGAAGATTGTGGAGAAGTACAAAGACACTATATGCTTCGTGGTGGAAACAGACATTACATGCATGGAAGTAGTTGAGCCTAGGACAAAGCAGATTCATTCACTTGGATATGAAGTAGAGGAAAACATTTTGGAAGATTATGCACAAGTCCTCCTATTAGTGCCTAAGGATCCCAATGAACCTAGATGGGGAACTTATGAAGAGAAGAGAAGACAAGTAGACTATGTCTTATACAGTGCTGCAACAAAGAGAAAAGCACCTAGAATTACCTTAGACATTCTTAAAATTGATGTTGTTACCAAAGAAGACTTGGATAAAGAAAGGAAATCCAAGATTGTAATGCAACTTGAGAGCACATCCTCATTTGAATTCAACATAGAAAAATCAGATGATCCTAAGGAGAAGAAGAAAAACATAGAAGAAAACATCTCTGCACCCATAACTAAAATTGATCTAGAGTCCTCTCCATCTGTTGAGCCTAGAAAAATGACTAGAAGGAAGAAGAAAACCACCACAAGCCATCCATCCTCAAGGTCAACAAGAAGAAAAGTAAGAAACACTCAAGAACCTCCTGAGGTAGGATTCAGATTGAATCTAGAAGTGTTGAGAACTAGAGTAGTTGATGAAGGAAGAATAGATCAAATAGAAAAGTTATATGATAAGTATCATGAGATTGATAAATAAAAAATCCATTCTATGATTATCAAGCACATGATTAAGTTCAAAAAGTTTGTATTGGAACTTAAGACACTTATTCCTAATCAAGTATGGAATATAATTGACTCTTTGAATAGACAAGCTATTGAAGAGGATATGAGGATAAGAGAAAAAAACATTGGATGACAACCTCCCAATTTGTTCATTTTAAGAGAAAAAATTGTTGTTGGGTTTGGTAAAGCCTCATCTAAGAACTAAACTCAGAAATCTACAAATAATGAATAAGGATTATGAGTTGGTTGTGAAGGAAACATAGAAGGAATTTGAAAAAGTATTCTTGGATAGACACATGTATCCACCCTCTACACTTGCAACCCGAGTTCCCTCCAAGCAAGAAAAAGAATCTAAGATCCTTGATGCACCTATGATAGGTCAACAGGATTTTGCACCCACAGTGACAACACCTACTAAAGCAATGGAAACAAAAGATGACACTATTGTGATTGAAAATGTTGAAATATCCATGACGGCAACAGATAAGGATCTAGAAAAATTTGAGGAAGCCTTTGTGAGCACTGATGAAGTTGAGATTCTATGTGATAAAGAATCACCTAAGCAACAAGAAGAAGTACAAATTGAAGACTTAACAAGATAGGAAGAAGAGAAGGAAGATGGACCTAAGAAGAGCCCTCTGCTGAAATTTTAGTGAAGGTAAAGAGTGAGATTATGGATAGCACACTCCTTACTCCTAAGTCCTCAATTTCATTGTTGTCAAGTTTGACTCTCGATACAACCAGTTTAGACTCATGGGGAGAAGAATATCTGATGAAGATAAGTGTATTAGCTATGGAGAAAGAAAAAGAAAAAGAAGTAATGAGAAATCCATTATTTGTAGAATCAGTTAGCATACTGAACAATTTACTACCTAAGGATAAGAAAGTGATAAGTGTTCATTTAGTGGATGATGTTAGCAGCATCCTATCAAACTTCAAAGAAAATTTT
Source organism: Chamaecyparis obtusa (assembly GCA_027943335.1). Lineage (NCBI taxonomy): Eukaryota > Viridiplantae > Streptophyta > Pinopsida > Cupressales > Cupressaceae > Chamaecyparis > Chamaecyparis obtusa. The sequence continues at coordinate 190,815 of BSBK01007996.1, read as the reverse complement.
TCTAAGTCTAGAAGAATCTACATCAAAAACTGCAAAAGAGAAATATCTCAAGAAAAGGCTGAATGAGTTGATAGGCAATTTCTCACTTGACCTTAATTCACTTAAGATTGGTCAAGAAATGATGAAAGAGTTAGCAGAAAAAGGAAGGAAGATAATTATTGACTACATGAACAAAGATAAACTCACCTCAGACCTATCTAAAAAGATTCAGGAATAAGAATCTACGATGGCAGTAATAAGCAAATCAATAGAAGATCCCTCTCAAGATATTAACATGTGCAATAATGTTTATCAAGGATAGTTGGATAAAACTGACAAGGCAAAAAAATAGATGGAAAAGATAAGGGTTAGAAAAACTCAGCTAAGACATGCACTAGCACCCTCTCTAGATATGTTGAATTAGAACATCAAGCAGATAGATGCCACAATTGTAACATATGATCAAGTTCCCTGCATAGATTTGGAAAAGATGGAGAAGCTAACATATGCATTATGTGCCCATCTTCAGATAGTTGATGCACTCAAGGTTTTCTGGCAGCAAGAAATCAAAAACCTTCAGATTGCATACCTGGATGTATTTTCTTTGTAAGTACTTGAAGTTTTCCTTTTTTGAGCACCTTTGTCATTAATTTCAAAGGGGGAGTAGTATATATGGTATAAAGGAGATAGTATTGTATAGAGAAGAAGAAGAAGATGTACAATTTGTTAGCAAGTTTTTTGTATAAGTTAAGTTTAGCAACTTCACCACATTCCTTTGTTGCCATTAATGACAAAGGGGGAGATTGTTGAAAAGTTGACTTTACTAGTATATATGACTAAGCTTTAAGTTTTCATTATGGAAACAAAGTCATATGAAGTTTTGTAGTCAGCGCACTAACTTAGAAGATCATAATTTGGCGAAGTATAGAAGACAGAGAAAATAGTAAAGAACCTAATGATTAGATCATCAACACACATGTGTATGATCAAGTTTTGGTATGCACCCTTAGATATAAGCTTTTGAGTATGTAACTATGCTCAGTCTAAGAGCACATGGTCAGATATGGCAACATGAAGAAGTTACAACAAGTCTAAGTGACACAATCAATAAGCGGCATAACAGAATAGAGCATGGAGCTGACAGATAGTATTTTGATTAGCGTATATCATTTTGTATTGTAAAGGCTATGCACCTATTCTAATTGTGTTATAAACATGTTAATATCATTGTATGTAAACATGCTTGAGCCAATTAACTTGGAAGCATTGTATGTGTTAAGTTATAGACCGGTCTAGTAGTTAGTTATTGGTTGCGTTTATTCAACATGTATATATATGTGACATGCGCTTTTGAATTTGAGTATGTATGCCATATAGAGAATAGAATAAGTATGAAAAGTATGTATTAGAGTAGTAAGAATGATATAGATCTTTACAAGAGGTTAAAGCATTAGCACACAAAAGGAATTGATCAGACAATAGTGTCAAAATAGTAGTTCACCTTGCAGATATAGTGTGTATCTGATAACCAGGAGGTTGTAGCCGTCTTCATTGAGCAATGAGATATCCACCCCTAACAGGGTTTGTTACTTATAAAATCTTAACCGAGTCATTGTAATCAGCATTGTAATGACTGCCCCTAATAGGGAAAAGGAACATTAATAGGTTCATAATACAAAGTACAATTATTGTGGGTACTAATTCCCACCGGGGTTTTCCTCTCACCAAGGTTTCCCCATAAACATATCTTATGTTATGTGTTATGGTTGAATACTTCATTTGCTTTACTATTCATTTCAGTATTTAAGTATTTAAGTAATTGAGTTAAGTTTCAAGAATCAGAAATTTATTATAGAACATTGGTTCACCACCCCCCCTCTTAGTGTTCCCATTCCTAATAGAAACAACACTTATTTCTAAGGTTAGCAAGAAAGATACTTGGATTATTGACAGTGGTTGCACACATCATATGACTGGTGATGAAGAAAAATTTAAATATCTTCAACATTATAATGGTGGATCTATGAAAATGGGAAATGATACACCTTATCTAGTTAAAGGAAAATGATCTATATTGTTGAATAATAAGATCAAATGTGAGAATGCATATTAGGTGAAAGGAGATAACTATAATTTTTTGAGTGTAGAACAGTTGAATAATATTGGTCACCGAGTTGCATTTGAAAATAGAAAGGTGAAAATATGTGATGAGACTAGATAGTTGATCGGTACTGGTGAACAATCAAAAGGTAACTTATTCTATCGGGACAATGCTGAAAATTCTTGTTTATTGGCTAAAAATGAGGATGTTTGGTTATGGCACAAGAGGTTATGTCATGTGAACTTTGACAACATGGTTAATATCAATAAGAAAAGGAAAGTTAGAGGTTTACTGAGCATATCTAAACCTAACCATGTAATGTGTAAACAATGTCAAATGGGTAAGATGTCAAAGTCTAATTTCAAGAGAAAACATTACTCATCTAATGCTATTTTTTATTTAGTTCATACTGACTTATGTGGTCTAATGAAAACTTTGAGTTTTTATGGAGACATATATTTTATCTTATTTTTTGATGACTTCTCTAGGATGATGACTATCATGTTCTTAAAAAAAAATCAGAAGCTTTGAAAATGTTTAAATGGTACAAAGAAAAAGTGGAAAAAGAAAGTGGTAAGGAATTGAAATGCTTGAGGTCGGATAGAGTTGGTAAATTTATTTGTGATGAGTTTACTAATTTTTGTAATGAGCATGGAATAAGGAGACATGTATCTACACCAAGGACACCCTAGCAGAATGGTATTGTTGAAAGGAGGAATAGATCAATTGTTGATTGTGGTAGAACACTAATGATTGAAAAATATGTTGCAAAAATGTACTAGAGAGAAGCTATTAGTATTGTTGTTTACACACTAAATCGAGTTCAACTGAAGAAAGAATCAAACAACACACCTTGTGAATTATGGTATGGTTACACACCTAATGTGAGTTATTTTAGAATATTTGGAAGTAGATGTAATATTCTGAAAGATGATAGAAATGGGAAATTTGATTCAAAAGGTGATGAAGGGATATTTTTAGGATATTCTTGTAAAAGAAAGGCTTATAAATGTTTAAACAAGGCTATTAACAAGATGATTAAAAGTGAAAATTTAAGAGTTGATGAGTTTGTAGAAAAGAATGATGAAGAAAGAAAAAAGGAACTGAAAGAGTACAATAGATTTGTTTGTATTGAAGAACCTAAAACTTTACCCGAGAAACAGTCTGGCATTACCAAGCAACAGAACAATGCTACTGAGAAATAGTCTATACAGACCTAGCATCAACAAAAAGTTACTAATAAAAATGTTGATCATGCACCAAGTGGAGTACACATTGAAGATCATAGATTTGAATCTGTACTTACAAAGTATGTGGGAAGACACCATCCACAAGATCAGATAATTGGAGATAAAAGAGAAGGAACGATGACACGAAGTAAGTTTATGAAACTGAGCCTAATATAATTAGATATGCATTGGAAAATGATGAATGGGTTAAGGAAATGAATGAAGAGATTGAAAAAATATATAAAAACAAGACATGGACATTGGTACTAAGACCTAAAGACAAAAATTTGATTGGAACCAAATGGATATTCAGAAACAAATTGAATGAAAATGCAGGCTATGTAACAAGGAAAAAAGAAAGACTAGTTTGCAAAGGTTATGCACAAGAAGAAGTAATTGACTATGAAGAAACTTTTGCACCCGTTGCTAGACTTGAAGGAGTAAGAATACTACTAGCATATGCTTCCTACAAAGGATTTAAATTTTATCAGATGGATGTTAAATCTACATTTCTGAATGGGATACTTGAGGAAGATGTATACATTAAAAAACCTAAAGGTTTTGTTGATCCTAATCAGAGGAACATGGTATGTAAGTTTCACAAGGCATTATAATGGATTAAAAAAAGCATCAAGAGAATGGTATGAAAGACTACATTCTTATCTCATAAGAATTAGATTTGTTAGAACAAGTGACAACATCAATTTGTATTTGAAATGTGAAACTGATGACAAGATTCTTATTGCTGAAATATTTGTTAATGATATCATATTAGGAGTGCATGATAACTTATGCAAATCTTTTGTTGATGAAATGAGGAAAGAATTTGAAATGTCAACATTTGGTGAGATAAAATTATTTCTTGGATTGAAAATACTATAGTAGAAGGAAGGCATATACATCACACAATCTAAATATATCAAATAAGTCTTGAAAATATTTGGTATGGAAGATTCAAAACCCATTGGTATACCTATGGTAACCAGATGCAAGCTAAAAAAGGGTGACAAATCAATCAAGGTAAATCAAACCTTGTATAGATCAATGATTGGAAAATTGATGTATGTTGTGCATAGTAGACCAGATATTGCACATGTGGTTTCAATTCTAGCTATATTCTCTACTAATCCTAAACAATCACACATGATTGTTGTGAAAATAATTTTGAGATACTTGAAGAATACTAAAAATTATGGATTATGGTATAAGAAAGAAGGAAATTTTGAACTAAAAGTTTACACTGATGCTAATTGGGCTAGAAACATTGATGATATAAAAAGAACTACTGGTGGAGCATTATTTTAGGAGAAATATTGGTAACTTGGATAAGTAAGAAACAAGGATGCATTTCTCAATCCATTGCAGAAGCAGAATATGTTGTTGTTGTTACTAATTGTTCAAAAATTGCATGGATAAAGAAACTATTGGAAGGTATGGATGAGGAGATCAATGATCTAGTGATAATCTATTATGATAACAAAAGTACTATTAAAATTTTTGAGAATCCAGTGATGCATTCAAAGATCAAGCATATATCTATTAAGTATCACTACTTGAGGGAACAAGTTCAATAAAAGCAAGTAAGATTGGAATATGTGAAATCACAAGAGAAACTTGCTGATATATTCACTAAACCATTACTAAAGGACACATTTGAATACATGAGAAGTAGACTAGGAGTCCATCCCTTGTCTAACTATCACTAAGGTGATATGAGGTTGCATCAACCTTGATGCAAGAGCATCTCGGGTCCTTGGCAATCCTATGTCACCAAAAACATGTTTGTGTTTTCTTGTGTTGCTCGGTTCCTTCTTTGACCAAGTTTTTTTGGTGTTGCTTAGTTTTCTTTATTTACCATGGTTGGTTGGTTATCTCTCTGGAGCTCAGTGAATTTCCCTGGCACTCGGTGATGCTTTTCTGGTGCTCGGTTATCCTTGCTTACCGATTTGTTTGTTTTAGTTTCCTATTGAGGCTGACTCTTGCAATTAATTATGGTCATGGATTTAACAGTATCTATCATTGGGAAGCATGTTGACCTAGATCTAGTCATTCCTTCTATTGATGGTGGATCTAAAGGCCAACTTGTTCGGTAGCCTCTTGTATATAATGTAATATTTGTTTGTAGTTATAGGACATCAAAGATAGAATCTAGAAGTTGGAAGATAGTTTCAGATCCTCACATGTTGGAGGACTTCTATACTTGAATTGTAATATCTGGCCTAAACCAGGAAGGCCTTATAGCTTGACATGTATGAATCAATTGAAATAAATATATGAAAGATATATGCACTCTCTCTCTCACTTGTGAGTTGTTTCTTCCACATGTGATCTCTACAAGGTGGATCTAATTAGGGTGTGCCTTTTGCCCCTCTCTATCCTCCCTTGCATCAAGTGGTTCGGTGTTTCTCAATTTCCTTTGTTTACCAGGGTTGGTAAATTATCTCTCTGGCACTCGGTGAATTTCCCTGGCACTCAATGATGCTTGTTTGGCGCTTGGTTATCCTTGCTTACTGAATTATTTGTTTTAGTTTCATGTTTAGGCTAACTCTTGCAATAATTATGGTCATAGATTTAATGTTGGTTTGTATCATTGGGAAGTTTGTAGACCTAGATCTAGTCATTCCTTTTGTTGATGGTGGATCTAAAGGCCGACTTGTTCGGTAGCCTCTTCTATATAATGTAATCTTTGTTTGTAGTTTTAGGACATCAATTAGGACATCAAAGATAAAATCTAGAAGTTGGAAGATAGTTTCAGATCTTCACGTTGCAAGACTTCAGTACTTGAATTATAATATCTGGCCTAAACTGGAAAGGCCTTATAGCCTGGCATGTATGAATCAATTGAAATAAATATATGAAAGATATTTTCATTCTCTCTCTCACTTGTGTGTTATTGCTTCTACGTGTGATCTCTGTAAGGTGGATCTGATTAGGGTGTTCCTTTGGCCCCACTCTCTATCCTCCCTTGCATTAAGTGGTATCAGAGAAAGGTGAGATCTGGATCTAGGTTTGCGAATATAGGTTTGAGGGTTTCTTCTTGTAAAACCCTAGTTGATTTGTTGTGGGGTAGTAGATTGTGATCTGGTCTACAATTGTAGAGGGTTTCAAGATGGTTCATGGGAGCCAAGATGCAGATCCAGGATTGGTAGACATGTTGAGACAACTTGCTGCTACATTAGAAGCTATTGAAATAGCCCAAAGAAGAGGAATACATCTTGAACATATTAGCGATGATGAAGTTGAGGAAGAACAAGTTGATGTAGAACCTGCACTAGTGATGGATAAAGGTGAGGAAATATTGTTGAAGGATTTGATAAATCTGAAATCAACACCACACTTTAATCCTCTTGAGTATAGTGGAAAATTGGATTCTGATGAATTGGTGGACTAGATCACTGAGATGGAAAAGTACTTTAAATATGAAAATGTACTTGAGGAAAAGAAGGTGAAAATTGCAAGCACAAATTTGAAAAGTCATGCATCCTTGTGGTGGGAACATTTGTAGTTGGACAGAAAGAGAAAAGGCAAAGAATAAATCAAGGAATGGATAAAATGGTAAATAAATTGAAAGGAAAGTTCTTACCTTGTGATTATCAGATTAACCTAGTTAGGTGAATGCAAAGTTTGAGGCAGAAAGATAGCTCAGTAAAAGAATATACTAAGGAATTCTATAGATTAGATATCAGATCTAGACATGATGAAGATGATGTGGAAAGAATTGCTAGGTACCTGAATGGATTGAGAGTTTCCATCCAAGAAGAAATCAGTTTGGTTAAATTGGAGAACATTGAAGAGGCTTATCTATTTGCATTGAAAACTGAGGAAAAATTGAATAAGAAACATGAGAAAAGACAAAGAGGTAGAGGTGGTAGATTCCCTAGAGGAAGAGGTATATCTTATGGTGAAAAAAGTAGATCTGAACTTGAAAAGACAAATCTAGCTAAAGGCAAGATTGAGTGGAAAGGTGAAAGTTCATCTAGAGGAAGAGGCAATAGCTACCAAGGTGGTTATAATAGAGGTGGTTTCTGAGGAACTTTTTACAATTGTGGAGAAGGACATAGATCATTTGAGTGTATACGTGCAAGTAAGAAGGTCAGTAGTATTAGAAATGCTTTGGTGCAAGAAGAGTCACCGAATGAACCTGAGATGGAAAATAACTTGATTAAGGAGAGAACTTTGGAGTCAAAGTAACAAGGAAGATCTGGGAAGGAAAAGTTTGTTCAAGACCAAATGTAGAGTTTCTAATGAATTTTGGAAGGTAATCATTGATAGTGGTAGCTCGGAGAACTTGGCATCTGAGGAAATAGTTACAAAGTTGTAGTTGAAAAGGTTGGAATATTTGAAGCCCTATCAGATTTCATGGATCAAAGATGAGAATACACTCTTGGTAAGTGAACAATGTTATGTGAATTTGAAAATTGGAAAGTACTATGATAAGGTGTTATGTGATATCATGCCTATGGATTGTTGTCATATATTTTTGGGTAGACCTTGGCAATATGATAGACATGCTATATATGATGGGAGATTTCATAAATATACTATTTGGGTTGATGGGATAAGATAAGTCTTGTTACCTTTGATTGAAGAACCTGTTGGTAATGTTTGGACATCTGTGAAAGTTTTCTTGATGGAAGGAAGAAATTTTTTCAAGGATTTGAAAAAGAATGATGTATATTTTGTTGTGATTCCTAACAAATTGAGTAATAAAATAGAGGATAGTATCCCTGAGGAGATTGATAAGTTACTCACCAAGTGCAATGAGATCATTTATGTTAATTTACCTAATGGTTTTCCACCGAAGAGAAGAATTGATCACTGCATGGATCTAATCCCTGGAACTAGTTTATCGAATAAGGCACCACATCGGTTGACACCTACCGAGAATCAGGAATTGAACTGAAAGATTCAAGAATTGTTGTAGAAAGGTTTGATCCAAGAAATTTTGAGTCCTTGTGTAGTACCTATTGTATTGGCACCTAAGAAGAATGGAGAATGGTGAATGTGTACTAATTCCAGAGAAATCTACAAGATAACTATGAAATATAGGTTTCCTAGATTGAGAATGGATGATATAATGGATAGTTTGACTGGAGCAAAGTATTTTACCAAAATTGATTTGAAAATTGAGTATCATCATATCAGAATCAGAGAAGGTGATGAGTGGAAGAATAATTTTAAGACAAAAGGAGGTTTGTATGAGTGGTTGGTGTTAGAATAATTGAGAGGGGGGGAGAATCAATTATCCAGTGACCCAAACCAAAATGTATAATCCAAAATAATTCTTCAACTTCTGCTAATTGGTAAACATAAAATACTTTCACTGTCTGTGTTTTTACCGATTATCAGTTTAAAACTTATAATAGTTACCGATCAAATCTAACATGTAATATGCAAAGTATGATAACAAAGAAATATCACAATGAACACATAACACAAGAGATTTAACGTGGAAACATTGTGAAGGGAAAACCCACCTGGGACTGGCAACCCAAAAATGTTCACTCTTCTAAAGTGAGGTTGGTGAAGACCCAACCCTATTAAAGGTTACAAGACACACTATTAGGTGTGACCTTGTTAGAGGATTTTAGACCAGAAGTTATCATCCAACCAGCAGTCACTCTAGGGTTGACAGGATAACAATGTTCATTCTATGAATGAAACATAAAAAGACTTTCTTAGTCCACTAAATTAAGAGATTTGACTATGTACAATGGTTAAATATGTAACAGTAGATGATCTACCTTGAAACAACTTCAATTGCAATTTACAGATCAATGTTCATCTCATTCAAATATTTCTGATCAATATATCACTTCAGATTCAATACTATATCAACTGACTGTCCATTGGTAATTACTCTCTATAGTTCGGTAATTGTTTTTTAGTTCAGTTCTCACTAACCAATATGATTAGAATGCATGAAAACTCCTTCATGTGATAATTCTGCAGTATCTTCTTCCTCTGGCATTATTTCAACAATGAAACCAATGTCTCTTATATAGACAAGTAAATCATTTCCTTTTTGTCCATCAAATTTTGCCGCTTAATCTCATTCATTGATTTTACCACTCTAACCTTCTTCGGCTAATGTGTTAGTAACACATTTCAATCTACTCCATTAGATCTTTCTTGAATTATTTTAGTTGTCAATCTTCATAACAAACCTTATCTGTTACCTCGATTTCATACACTTTATAGCTCATCACTTTATCAGCTAAACTGATCATTTAATTCCTTTCTGTTCTACTCGATTAACAAAGAAATGTGTCAGTGAACACAAGCTCGGTTAACACTGCACTGGGTATACACTATAATCCATTAGTGTATACTAGAATGCTTCATTTACCGACAACACTGCTTTGTGTCTTTCTGCTCTATTCTTCATCATAGATGAATGCAACATAATAAAGTCGATATCATCAAGTCATAGACTCATCAACAAGTTACTCAATGTATTCCTTATCCTCATTTGACATATACATCTTCCTCATGTAGATATTTTTGTTCTTCATCTCTTTCACCTTTCTTCAGATGTTTTGGTATAGTAACTTACAAGATAACTACTGTCAAGCTAGTTGACATCAATGACAACATAATACTGATTTAATCATCTTGCATGTCTAATCAGAAACTCCTCAATGATCTTAAATCATAGATTCTTCATTCAGGTTGTAAATTAGTTGTAGTTCATCAATCTCTCCCTTTGGCATTGATGGAAACTCAAGTAATATGAAGTGTACCATACACATACCAAACATGTATTCTACAACTCTATGAACAAATGTTGTACAAGCTCTCCCTAGCTTAACATGTTTAATCACTATGTTACTAAACAACATTATCAACGCAGCTTTGACATTCTACAAATATGATGTTTTCAACTCTCCCTTTCCTTCTTCTGTTCTCAGTAATTGATCTTCAATGCTCTCACTTTCTTTCTATTTGTCTCTCCCTTAGATAGATGTTTCAGTGTTCTCATCGGTGCATATTGTTTCATATTATTTATCTCTCCCTTTGACAACAATGCCAAAGAAATAAATAAATAATTAGCTCTGTAGTAGCTAAGTAACTCTATGTTGTCCAATACATTCTTTGTATCTCTGTATACTGATATCCCAATCTATTTCAATTCTTCAAACTTAATCACAACCTTGAACATTATCCAAAGTGTGAACTATGATGCATCGACATGTGTGATCTTCTGATAAGTTTAAGCTGATGCAACATCCAGATCACATTAGTGACTGGTAGATAGGGGACGGACCCCAAGTCTAGTCCTCAAATATTCAAATGTGTCCTTCGGTAGAGGCTTTGTAAAGATATCTGCAAGTTGTTCTTTAGATGTAACAAATTCTAACTTCACTTGCTTCTCTTGCACTTGTTCTCTTAAGTAGTGATACTTAATTGATATATGCTTTGTCTTAGAGTGCATCACTGGATTCTTTGAAATATTGATAGCACTTGTGTTGTCACAGTATATAATCACCAGTTTAGTGATCACCTCATTCATTCCTTCCAACACTTGCTTGATATATGCAATGTTTGAGCAATTAGTAGTAGCAGCAACATACTCTGCTTCAGCTGTAGACTAAGAAATACAAGCCTTCTTTTTACTTGTCCAGGTTACAAATCTTTCTGTTACAAGTAGTAGTTGTCATTGCACCAAAAGATCAACCTGTTAATGCCCAATACAACCACTAGACTTATAGAAGACACAGGAGGTTGTTAAACCATGTCACAAAACTTGAGGGGAGCACTGACCATTTTTCCAACAATCTCCCCCTCAGCGTTACCTGAGGGTTTAAGGATTCAAACCTGTGACCAAGCTCTGGTACCACTTGTTACAAGTAGTAGTTTTCGTTGCACCAAAAGATCAACTTGTTAATGCCCGATACAACCACTAGACTTATAGAAGACATAGGAGGCTATTAAACCATGTCACAAATCCTGAGGGGAGTTCTGACCATTTTTCCAACACTTTCACCAAAGAAGAATGCTCCTCCGGTGGTGCTTTTTCTATCATCCACATTTCCAGCCCAATCAGCATCAGTATAGACAATCAGTTCAGACTTACCTTCCTTAGGATACCATAAACCATAATCCTCTATCTTTTTTAGGTATCTTAAGATCCTTTTAATAGCAATCATGTGTGATTCTCTAAGATTAGTAGAAAATGTAGCAACAATTCCCACAACATGTGCTATATTTGGTCTACTGTGAACTACATACATTAGCTTACCAATCATGGATCGATAAAGTGTTTGGTTTACCTCTGTAGTTTCATCTTCCTTAGTTAGTTTACATCTAGTAGCCATTGGTGTTCCCATAGGTTTAGCATCTTCCATGCCAAATGTCTTCAAGACTTCCTTTATGTACTTAGACTGTGTGATGAATATCCCATCACTTTGCTGAATCACTTGTAGTCCTAGAAAGAATTTAATCTCTCTGAACATAGACATTTCAAACTCATTCCTCATGTCATCAAAAAAATATTTACATAAATGATCTTGACCTCCAAAAATAATATCATCAAAAAATATCTCAGCAATAAGAATAGTGTCATCAGTATCACCTTTCATGTACAAATTGCTATTTTCACTAGTTCTTACAAATCCAATACTTAACAAGTAAGTATGCAGCCTTTCATACCAGGCTCTCGGTGCTTGCTTTAAACCATATAACACTTTGTGTAATCTACATACCATGTCTCTATTGTCTGGATCAATGAATCCTTTAGGTTGTTCTATGTAGACCTCTTCTTCAAGTATACCATTCAAAAATGCTGACTTCACATCCATTTGATAAACTCTAAATTTTTTGTTCTTCTCTATTTGTTCTATTTCCTCTTTCATTGCATTAACCCATTCTTCATTCTCTAATGCAACTTTCACATTTTTTGGTTCAAATTCACAAACTAGACATGTACCTTGTCTTGCTTTGCTTCTTGTCTGCATGCCAGCTTGTCTGTCTCCAATAATTTGTGTCTCTGGATGATGTCTTTTGACAAAACTAGCCAGTACTCAATTTCTCATTTCTTGTTCATCCTGTTCAGGTTTATGTGCTTTCTCAGTAGCTCCATCTTGTTCATTAGTTTACCTTTCCTATTCCTCATGGTTATTTTCCTACTGACCAGTTATCACAAGTTGTGACTTTGGTAGATAATCAGGATGTTTAATGTAAATGAGTCTACCATAGTCTTCTGGTTCCTTTCTAGTTTCCTCTATGTTCTTGTCATCAAACTCATCAACACGGACATTAGTACTTTCAATTATCTTATTTGTAACCTTATTCAGACATTTGTATGCTTTACTCTTAGTAGAATATCCTAAGAATATTCCTTCATCAGCTTTAGAATCAAATTTCCCATTTCTCTCATCTTTCAGAATAAAACATTTGCTTCCAAAGATCCTGAAATAACTTATAGTAGGTTTGTGTCCAAACCATAGTTCATAGGGTGTCCAGTTGGTGTCCTTCTTCAGTTGTACTCGATTAAACACATATATAGCTGTACTGATAGCTTCCCTCCAGTATATCTAAGAAATATTCTTTTGTAGCATTAGTGTTCTTGCACAGTCAATGATTGACCTATTCCTTCTTTTAGCAATCCCATTCTGCTGAGGTGTTCTCGGTGCAGAGACCTATCTTTTGATACCATGCTCATTACACAAATTAGTAAATTCATCAGAGATAAATTCACCTCCTCTATCAGATCTTAAGAATTTTAATTCTTTTCTAGTCTCTTTTTCTACCTTTTCCTTATACCACTTAAACATCTTAAATGCTTCAGTTTTTTCTTTTAAGAACATAATTGTCATCAGTCTAGTATAGTCATCAACAAAAAGAATAAAGTATCTATCACCATAATAACTCTGAGTTCTCATGGGACCACATAGGTCGGTATGAACCAACTCAAGTATCTTCTTTGTTGAGTAGTCTTTTCTTTTAAAACTAGACTTAGTCATCTTACCTTTCTAACATTCATGACACATAGCATGATCCAGTTTTGACAAATTAGGAAACCCTCTAACTCTTTTCCTCTTACTAATCTTGATCATGTTATCAAAGTTCACATGGCATAACCTTTTATGCCACAACCATGCATCTTCATCCTTCATTAATAAACAAGAAGACTAATCAATATCAAGATAAAATAGATTACCTCTGGATTGTGTACCGGTTCTGACAAGTCTTCATCCATCATCATAGATTTTTACCTTTCTACTCTCAAAAGCAAGTCGGTGGCCTGAGTTATTTAGTTGTGGCACACTTAACAAATTATAGTTCAGTCCATCTACCCAGTATGCATTTTCACATTTTATTCTGTCATTACTCATCAATGAACCTTTACCTTTTACCATACAGGGTGCATCATTTCCCATCCTTACGGATCCTCCATCATATTCATCAAGTAGATCAAATTTCTCTATATCACTAGTCATATGATGTGTATAGCCATTGTCTATGATCCATGTATCATTTTTGCTTACTTTAGAGATCAGTTTTGTTTCTTCATGTTTCTATTCTTCCTCCGAGTCATCTTTCATAGTAACAAATACTACTTCTACATCATCATCAGTATCAAATTCAAATTCAAATTTTTTGACTATGTAACATACCTTTTTCCCTTTGTCATAGCTATCTCGGTTGTCTCTATTATTTTTTCGGTAGCCTCTGTTGACTCTTCTCCCATAGCTTCCTTCAGATCGGTCTTTGGATCTATCATCATCTTTCTTATTAGGACATCTAGCAGTGATGTGGCCAAATTCTTTACAATTAAAGCATGCTAAAGGTAGCTTACCTCTATACCTTCCTTTACCTTTGGGCAATCTTCTGGCCATAGGAGCTTCAAGCTCATCAAGTTCATCATCGGTACCACTATCACTATCATTATTCTTACTATTCCTACTACTAGACTTACCAATCTTCAAAGAAGACATGAAAGTGGATTCAACAAAAGGTACAACACTATTGTCAAAGTTATTCAATTCAAAGGTTGTAAGCTTACCGATCAGTGTGTCAAGAGTAAGGTTGGATGTAGCTCTTGTTTCATGAATTGCAAAGATCCTGATTGCGTAAACTAGCAGCAAAGTTCTAAGAATCTTGCTTGTCACTATTTCATCCTCAATAACTCCATCTAATGCTCTAATAGCATGTACTACCTCTTTTAGTCTATTTATGTATTGCACAATGTTCTCACCTTTTTTCATCTTCATATCATCAAATTGACCTCTTAGGCTTTCTGCTCTAGCTCTTTTAACATTCAAATCTCCACTGTATATTAGAGTTAGTTTATCCCACATGGCTTTGGCAGTAGTGCATCCCTTAATGTCTAAAAAATTTGACATCAGTACAGGTAGTAGCAAGTTCCATTATAGTAATATTGTGTTCATGCCTATCCTTCAGTTGATCAAGTGTCAAGGGACCTAGTGTCAGTTCAATGTAGCCATTTTGCATCAGTTCTAGTGCAGAATTCCCAATTCCAGATATGTGCAACTTCATCCAGCTTTGGCCATACTACGAAGTTCTCTTTGTTCAACTTTGGCACTTCCCTCTTATACATCTTGAGACCTTTTTGTTGGAGTCCTTGAAACTTTGTTCTAAGCAACCACAACTCTGATACCAATTGTTAGAATAACTGAGAGGGGGGGAGAATCAATTATCCAATGACCCAAACCAAAATGTATAATCCAAAATAATTTACTGATTATCAATTTAAAACTTATAGTAGTTACCGATCAAATCTAACATGTAATATGCAAAGTATGATAACAAACAAATATTACAATCAACACATAACACAAGAGATTTAACGTGGAAACCCTATGAAGGGAAAAAATACCTGGGACCGGCAACCCAAAAATGTTCACTCTTTTGAAGTGAGGTCAGTAAAGACCCAACCTTGTTAAAGGTTACAAAACACACTGTTAGGTGTGACCTTGTTAGAGGATTTTAGACCAGAAGTTATCATCCAACCAGCAACCACTTTGGGGTTGACAGGATAACAATGTTCATTCTATGAATGAAACATAAAAAAGACTTTCTTAGTCCACTCGGTTAAGAGATTTGACTATATACAATGGTTAAATATCTAACAATAGATGATTTTCCTTGAAACAACTTCAATTGCAATTTATAGATCAATGTTTAGCTCATTCAAATCTTTCTAATCAATATATCACTTTAGATTCAATACTATATCAATTTACTGTCCATCTGTAATTACTCTCTGTAGCTCAGTAATTGTTCTGCAGTTTGGTTCTCACTAACTAGTATGATCAGAATGCATGAAAACTCCTTCACATGATAATTCTACAGTATCTTCTTCCTCCGGCATTATTTCAACAATGAAACCAATGTCTCTTATATAGACAAGTAAATCATTTTCTTTTTGTCCATTAGATTTTTCTTCTTAATCTCATTCATTGATTTTGCTGCTCTAACCTTCTTCGACTAATGTGTCAGTAACACATTTCAATCTGCTCCATTAGATCTTTCTTGAATTATGTTAGCCATCAATCTTCATAAAAAACCTTATCTATTACCTTGATTTCATACATGTTACAGCTCATCACTTTATTGGCTAAACTGATGATTTAATTCCTTTCTATTCTGCTTGGTTAACATTGCACTCGGTATACACTACACGCTCTCAGTGTATACTGGAATGCTTCATTTACCAACAACACTGCTTTGTGTCTTTCTACTCTATTCTTCATCATAGATGAATGCAACATAATAAATTTGATATCATCAAGTCATAGACTCATCAACAAGTTACTCAGTGTATTCCTTATCCTCATTTGACATATACATCTTCCTCATGTAGATATTTCTATTCTTCATCTCTTTCACCTTTCTTCAGATGTTTCGATATAGTAACTTACAAGATAAGTATTGTCAAGCTAGTTGACATCAATGGCAACATAATACTGATTTAATCATCTTGCATATCTAATCAACAACTCCTCAATGATCTTAAATCATAGATTCTTCATTCAGGTTCTAAATCAGTTGTAGTTCATTAGTTGGTTATGCCTTTTGGTTTAACTAATGCACCAAGTACTTTTATGAGGTTGATGAATGAAGTTTTGAAGAAATTCTTAGGTAAATTTGTGATTGTATACCTAGATGATATTATGATATTTAGTAAGACCAGAGAAGAACATTTGTTGCATGTTAATCAAGTATTGCAAAGGTTGAATGAAGAAAAGTTGTTGATAAATCTAAAAAAGTGTTCATTCATGAAAGAGGAGATTGTGTATTTGGGATTCTATGTTGGCACAAGCAGAGTTTGCATATAATAATTTAGTGAATAGGACTACTAGAAAAACACCTTTTGAGATTGTAAATGGCATACAACCGAGAGGTATATCAGATTTGAGGGATATTATTGATGAGAGAAAGAGAAGTGCTAAAGGAGTAAAGTTTGTTGAATACATGAAGACATTGTATGAAGATGTGAAACATAAGATGGAGAAAAGTAATTAGAAATACAAAGACAGAGCTGATAGATCAAGAAGACATAAGACTTTTGCAGTCGGTGATGAAGTAATGGTTCATTTGAAGAAAGGTAGATTTTCTATTGGAACATATGGGAAGCTGAAAATGAAGAAGTTTGGCCCTTGCAAGATTTTGAAGAGATTTGACAGTGGAAATGCTTATGAGATTGAGTTACCTAATGACATGGATATATCACCTATTTTCAACATTTTTAATTTGTATGAGTACCATGAGTCGGATGAAGAAATGACAGTACTTAATGATTATCATAAGAAATAGATAGAAGAAGTTGAGTAGATTTTGGAGCAAAGAAGTGGTAGAAGTACAAGAGGAAAACATTATATGGAATATCTGGTAAAGTGGAAGAATAGACCAATTGAAGATAGTTCATGGATTTCACAATCTGAGTTGGATTCAACTAGGATAGTACCCGCTTCATGATTTAGAGAATCATTTCAAATAATCTCAAGTGTCTAATGCAGGAGCATCTCAGGTCCTTAGCAATCCTTTGTCACCAAAAACATGTTTGTATTTTCCTGTGTTGCTCAGTTCCTTCTTTGACCGAGTTGGTTCAGTGTTGCTCAGTTTCCTTTGCTTACCAAGGTTGGTCGGTTAGCTCTTTGGTGCTTGTTGAATTTCCCTGGCACTTGGTGATGCTTGTCTGGCACTCAGTTATCCTTTCTTATAGAGTTGTTTTTTTAAGTTTCTTATTGAGGATGACTCTTGCAATTAATTATGGTTGTGGATTTAGTGCTGGTATCTATCATTAGGAAGCATGTGGACCTAGATCTAGTCATTCCTTCCATTGATGGTGGATCTGAAGGCTGAATTGTTCGGTAGCCTCTTGTATGTAGAAGCTAGAAGTTGGAAGATAGTTTCAGATCCTTGCATGTTGGAGGAATTTTGTACTTGAATTTTAATATCTGGCCTACACCAGGAATGCCTTATAGCCCAACATGTATGAATCAATTGAAATAAATATATGAAAGATATCTACATTATCTCTCTCACTTGTGTGTTTTTTCTTCCGCGTGTGATCTCTACAAGGTGGATCTGATTAGGGTGTGCCTTTGGCTCCTCTCTCTATCCTCCCTTGCATCAAACCTATACTTTATCAAAAGGTCTAATGATGTTGATGCATGATGTTCACACTTTGGTATTCCTAAGGTTGTGAAAGATGGAAGACAAACTGAAATTGCACATATGTACATGCAAGGTACCAGAATCTGAACTGAACAATAGAGATATTGATTTGGCTACTAAAGAGCTGATTATTTTATTTTTGGCATTGCTATCAAATGGAGAGAATGAATCAATTAATTATCTATCTACGAGGAGAGAAATTACATTGAAATATTCAAAGAATAAGAAAGAGATTACATGCAGGGAGAGACATTGATGTCGTGTAGTGATTAAACATATTAAATTCATAAGCTAGGGAGAGCTTACCGAGTCACAACATTTACATATAGAGTTGTAGACAGATGTTTGGTATTCTATGACATATTTCATATTGTGTTTCCATCAATGCCAAAGGGAGAGATTTTTATACTACAAATGATTGAGTATTTTGAAGGGAGAGACTGACAACTGATTGATTACTTGGAGAAAAGAATGTGAAGGTAATCCACAAGCTAAAAAGGTATATGTGACACATTAAATTATCTATTATATTGTCATTGATGTCAACTAGTTTTGACTGTATTTATCATGATAGTTACAAACATACGAAGAAGGTATAATGATGAAGGAATGAGATATTAACATGAAGATGAGATGTATGAGAAAGATATGGATATGGTATTCATTGGGTAACTTATTGATGAGTCTATGACATCATGTTAGTAATTTGATTGTATTACATAATTCTGTTATGAATTGAAGATCAAGAATGAACAAGTTTATGTGGTTGATAAATGAAGACCTTAGTATATACTGAGTTGAAATAGTGTACACTGAGAAAGTATAGTGTATACTGAGTATATTATTAACTGAGTTATAAGACACTGACACATCACGGTATTCACTGAGTGAAAGAAATAATATGGAACACATGACTGCTGACTAAAAATGATGAGCTGGATGAATATGGATGATTCTAAGGTTAAAGATAAAGATTGTTATGAAGATTAAACATCTGAAAAAATTAAAGGATGATTAGATTATCTAGAATGAAACATGTTTCAGACACAAGTTTCGAGGAAGGTTGAAGCAGAAAAATCAACGCTGAAGATTAAGAGGTAAAACCTATGGCTGAGAATGAAATAGTTTATCATGTCTATAAAAGGAGACAAGAGATTCATTATGAAGTTGATATTGCACATGAGAAGATTGTATTCATGTGAATTTGGTCAAATAGGTTAAAGAAATAACTGAGAAAATCTACAGACAACATAGAGCATCAAAGAAAGGAATTAACAAGCAGAACAAAGTTGGAGGATACAAAGAAATTGAAGTAATTATGATGACCAGAGGTATTTTGAGATTAGCATAGATCTAAAAATATGCAAAGGAAAGTTGTATTTGAATCAGATCATTTACTTTTTCATTCTAACCATTGCTAATGATAAATCTTTTAACTGAGTGGGACTTAACAGTCTTTATTATTTCATTATGACATTCAATGAATGTTGATTGTTTTCATGTTGACCCCATAGTGAATGTTTGGTCATGGAGAATTATTAGTGATAAATCCTCTAAAAAGGTCACACCTTACAGTGTGTTTTGTAGCCTTTAATAGGGTTGGCTCTTAACTGAGCTCACTTCAGAAGAGTGAAATTATTTTGAGTACTAGTCCCATGTGTTTTTTCCCTTAATAGGGTTTTCACGTTAAAAATCAAGTGTTATATGTGTATGGATGTGATGATTTTTTATTTTACTTTACACATTACAATTACTGGTTTGATTGGTATATACACTAGTTAATTTACTAGTATTCGGTTAATGAATAGAAAGGAACAAGAAAAGTTTTACCGAGTTGTTTAATTGAATTGAAATATTTTTTTTATACATTTGGGAGTATTTGGGACTTTAGGATAACTGGACTTAACTGATTCACCCCCCAACACCTCTCTCAGTTATCTAACACAGTGATCTTGTCAAAAATATCCAAATTCACAATAGCCTTAGGATCTTCCAAATTCTTTATGATTCCATCTTTACTAATGGAACATGTTCATATGAGAATAATTTTTGTGAATATTTTGATTCGCTAATGAAACCCTCTAGATCAAAATTGTTCCTAGGTTCATCATGTGATAAATTCTAATGGGATAATTTGGCATCCAGAAGGCCATAACCTTTTTTACTTACACAAAAAACTCTCCAAATCATGAAGGACATGGCATAAGTGATTTCTTCTTATATTAACTAAGATGCATAGTGTTGGAAGAAACCAATTTTCTGATGATTTCAAAAAATAAAATCCTATTAGGAATTGTTCTAGGGAGAATATAAGGGATTCCCTCAACTCCATAGACCCTTTTCTTTTTGTATTATTTGAAGGCATACCGATCTCCTCAATTTTTATCCACTATATTCCTTTCATCATGATATTTAGGCCTCACAAACTTCTTCATCTCTATAGTCAATGTGTGATTATATGAATGGCCAAGCAATTTAATTAATGACTTGACATAGTGCTCTTCAAAATTTACATACTCAGACCAACAAAATATTATCCTAAAAGGGTTTCCATATTTTCACTGGTTTTCTAAACCCTTATTTATCATATTAAATGACTCTTAGGTCAATAAAAAAAAACCGTGTCAGTAGCACCAAATTTTAGTGTATTTGTTTGTCAAAAAAGAGCATATGTTTGTAAGAAAAAGTCAATACTAAAGTGAATCCAACCTTTGGCACTAAATTTTGCACCAAGTTTTGTGTTGACTATTTATACCATCTTTTGTGCTAGATTTTGCACTAAAAATGATTTCTTAGAATTGTGCTTCTAGTATAGCATCAAAAATTGCTTCTCTTTTTGCTTCTAAATTGATGCAAAATTTTACTTCCATTATGGGGTTCTTTGTTGCTTCTAGTTTGGCTTCTGATTTTTCTTCTTGTGTTTGTTCCAAGTTTACTTCTGCTTTTTCTTCCGAATTTTCTTTTGGTTTTTCTTCTATTTTTATTTCCAATTTTTCTTCTGATATACCATTGAACTTATTGCATCCATATTTGTTTCCATTTTTTCATCTTTTATTGCTTCTGATATGACTTCTATTATTTTATCTTTTGTTGCTTCTAAAATTGTTTTTATTTTTACTTCTTTGTTTGCTACCTAAATTGCTTCCTAGATAATGTCAAGTTTTGCTTCTAGTTTTCTTCTATTTTGGATTCTATTGTCTCTTCCTTTATTTCTTCTAAAAATACTTCTTATTTTTCTTCCATTTATTAACTTAATTATTAGGGAACAATGGAATTGAATCACCATCCTCCTACTTTTAAAACAAGTGTTCTTTCATTGAGCTAGTACTCTTTAAAGAATAATAATACCATGTATATACTAGTACTTTCCATTAAACATGATTTAAAAAATTTCCAATCTATAGTTCAAGAGAAACAAAGCCTAAGGGGAGGGCGACTAGTGATACTCTAAAATTATTGGTGAAGTTATAGTGTAGACAATGATAAATACAAGAAAGCATATTTTTATGCCTTAACTTTCCTAAACAAGTTATTATTTCCTACATGAGAAAGACAATAAAACATGTGCCTTATGCCTTAACTTGCAAGTATTGCCCCTACACAGATGTATTACAATGATGCGGACTCTAGAGAATATGATAAAACCTAACACAAATTAAATTACATGGAGGAGAAACATAAAGAAAAAATATAATCTAAATGATGCCAAAGTGATCATATTCTATTCTAATTGAATGAAAATCAGCAACAAAATAGGCTTTGAGAACCAAAAAACTAGAATATCATATAGTAGATGGTAATACAGATTTTGGAACTAAATGATATACAAAATAAAGATTCTCTATCCATATCCAAAATCTAGTCTATGGTAGAAAATGAAGAAAACACAATAAAATAGTATTCATACCTTGTATTTACAAGTATAATCTTCAAGATGTGTCTTAAAGATAGAAAGTTTCTCCTTCAAAATATGTGTTTGTAGTTTAGAGACATTATCTCAAGGCTTCTTGTATTGATCCTATAGATTAGAAAATTATGAATGATTAGACGTTAGAAAACAATGTTGATACAAATAAATCAATTCCATTTGAAGTCATATGCAAAAAAAATAATATGGTCAATGTATTAAGTAAAAAACCCTTTGTATATGACATGTAAATGGACTCAAGACAAAAAAAAAAAAAAATACAAAAGTGGCAGAAAAAACAACTATAACAAGGTTTTAATAGTTGCAGGAATAGTCGGCTGCTAAAACTAAAACATTCAGCTCTATTCTTGCTTGGTTGTAGGAACAATCAGCTTTGTTCTACCTGTTAATATGATTTAGAACAATAGAGAGGGGGGGTGAATCAGTTGTTCTCAGGTCCAGATGTAAAAAATAAACTTTCAGACTCTTCAACAAATCAGATCTAATAACCAAAAACTACTTGGTCATTACTGAATACATAATAGAAACATATAACAATGCAGTCCACTATCCAATTGTATTTAACTTGCAAAACACAAAAATGTTCAAACCAAAACATTCACACAAGCATTAACACTAGGATTTATAGTGGAAACCCAATTTGGGAAAAACCACTTTGTAACATGTTACTGATATTTTCACTCTTCTAAAGTGAGGTCTATGAAAAGCCAACCCTATCAAAGGTTACAAACACATTGTCAGGTGTGACCCAGTTAAAGGATTTCAACCACTCCATTAAAAGTGCACCTTGTTATAGGACTTACATACATTCCATTAGAATGCAACCTTGTTCAAAGGATTTATACATATGACTGTTAGGTCAACCTTGATTAAAGGATTTCAAACTAATACAATAGTTAGAAAGTAACAACAATGTTTGATCTAAAAACATACAACTCACTTTACAAATATCAAATCTAATTCCATACACATATGTTGGCTTACTGACTGTGATCCATTTCCATCTCCATCACTGATCTACTCAGAAAACCTTTCAAGAAATCACAACTCCTTCTCCTTCAACCTTTTCTTCTTATATAGTCAATAACAACAACTCCAGCATCCTCTTCTCCTCAACCTCATACTTAGGTTTCCTTAATACCTCTTTGTTTAGGTCGATCCAACTTTTTCCACTTAATCTCCTTTGTAGATCTTAGGGTTGGGTCAGATTCATCAAATCCTTCCAATTTTATGCTCTTCATCCATCCTTCTAGAAACATCTCAAATCTCTTTATGGAATCACAATGAAATAGTTTATAGTGCATTAAATACTTCCATACAATCAATAAATAAAGTCAACACATTTTATATAATCCAAGAATTCAACTATGTTAGCTAGGAATCTAAATTCTTCCTCAAATGTAAATTATCGACGCTCAGTCAATACTGTGTTCAACTCCTCGGTGTTCATTGGGTAGCCTAGTCACCACTAAAACTGTTTCCTCGGCTAATACTATCTTCCTCAGCAATTAACTAATGTTCAGTCAACACTGAATTTACTTAGCATATACTAGCTCGATCGACACTAACATCACTTGGCTTAAACTAGATTTCTTCACTTTTTCTCGGTTAAGCCTACTTGTTTAGTCTTCCTTCTTACTTAGATTAGCAATGCATTATCTTATCATTGTGCCACATAATCAAGTACCCATTGAAGTATCAAGATAACTCAACCTTTCCTTAGGTGCTATTATTATCAACCTTACCCTAATCCTTCTTAGCAATCAAATAGATATAGTACTTTCTTAGATAGCAACAGTCTTACCAGTTAAGATTTGACATCAATGACAATACAACAATTGCTTCAATTGCAGTTTCCAACAATCTCCCTCTTTGGCATTAATGGAAACACCATATGAATAACACATGAATTACCAACCAATCCAAAACTTATTTGTCCATCAGAAATATTTATAATATCCTTAGCTTCATTTTGATTCAGAATCAATTAGCCTTTCTTACATGACCGTCCACACAGTAACATCCACTTGATCTCTACTTTTTCTTTCCTCTGAATTTCTCCCTCTTTCTTTATCTTCCATGAAATATCACCATGTGTTTTCATCTTATTCATCTCCCTCTTTGACAATAATGCCAAAGAAGAAACTAAAAAATACATCCTTCAGATGTAGATGTCATCTGGTCAGTTCAGTAGCAATATTTCTCCCTCTATCATCTTTTCTTATGACTGATTATCAACTTTGTTGTACTTGTCACAACTTGAGGCTGCTCCTAAAGTGTGACCTTTCTCTACATCAATTTGTTAGATACTCTTTGCAACACATTTGATGCAGTACTCCTATCTTGACTAGGCAACCTCAGTTAGGGGAAGAACCCCTAATTGTCCTCTCAGAGATTCATGAGCTTCTTTAGGTGAAGCTTTAGTGAATATGTCTGCTAGTTGTTCTTTTGTATTCACATATTCCATTCTGGCCTCCTTATCCTATACCAATTCCCTCAAGTAATGATACTTGATGGTGATGTGTTTGGTCTTTGTGTGCATCACTAGGCTCTTAGATATGTTGATAGAACTTGTGTTGTCACATTAAATGACAACTGGTTCAATGATCTCTTCTTTCATGCCTACCAACAATTTTTTTATCCATACCAAGTTTGAATAGTTGACTGCTGCAACCACATACTTGGCTTCAATTGTAGATTGGGAAATGCACCTTTGTTTCTTGCTTGTCCAAGAAACTAATCTATATCCAAGAAAGAAAGATCCACCACTAGTACTCTTTTTTTCATCCACATTTCCTGCCCAACCAACATTAGTATACACTCTTAGTTCAAATATTTCATGCTTCTTGTAGTACAATCCATAATCTGCAGCCCCTTTCAAATATCTCATTATCCTTTTGACAACCATCATGTGAGTTTCCTTAAGATTGGTAGAGAATCTTGCCACAATCCTAACTATTAGAGCAATATTCGGTCGGCTGTGAATAACATACTACAGTTTTCCAATCATGGATCTATACAAAGTCTGGTTTACTTTAGCAGTATCATCATTTTTAGACAATTTTTGTCCAGTAGACATAGGAGTACTTACTATTAGGAATAGTCCCAAGAGATAACTGAGAGAGGGGGGGGGGGGGGTTGAATCAATTATCTACAAGATTCAATTCTTTATCCAATTAAGTATACTTAAACATAAAACATAAACACAATGAAAGAACACATGAACACAACACCAATATTTTGGTTACGGGAATAGGTAAAAACCCCAGTGGGACTTGATACCCACTTTTATTCTATACTAGTGTATAATGATCCTTGTTAGAAGATCCTTTACCCTATTAGGAGTAGCTTTACAATATATTAAGTATAGTAGACCTGGTCAAGGGTCAGACCCTGTTAGGAGTCTTTTAAAATTGTCCTTGTTAGGGGAGAGGATGCACTATCCGAGAGCTCACTGCTCAAAGGGGTGAAGGCTACAACCTTTTGAATAATAGATACACACTATATCTGGATCTTGGTGAATTGCACTTTGACCTACTATCTGGATCAGTTCCAATGAATACCACAAATACTTTACTTGGTCACATAGACCTTCTTTTGATGGCTCAACACTTCGCACACTCTGCTCTGCTCTACTTAATCAACCATGAACCACACCCAAGCAATCCAAAATGACTGCCTATAAATATCTTTCCTCCAAATGATATAATCAAGTCAGCCTATTAGAACCACCTTGAAATCATATTAGAGAAACCATAACAAACTCCAATAAACATTCTGTTGGCTCTACTATGCACACAACACATTCTGGGACCTATCCAATAAGATAATTGTAGACGCATGCTATACACTGTCGGCTCTACCAAAACAACTGGATCTTACTCTATAAGGTGAATTAACTCATGCACTCTTAACTAAATATCAATAACACTTCTCCAAGCTTAACTACAAGGGCACATACCCTCAAGATAGGCACAACTCAAGAACCAATAAAATCTATGTTGGCTCTTCTGAATAAACACATGAAACTACTACTAGTGAAGAGCAACTGCATAACTTCACTTCTACTCATCAATAGTCTATGCATCCATAAATGAAACAACTAACATGTCTTCAACATATATCCAAGTGTGCAAGGCTCCATGATAACTGTACAGACAACCATACATAGAACACTTTCTGTTACTCTGTCAAGAACACTGCTGACACCAACTGCTATATAATTGTATGTACTAATAGTTAACCTCTACACCCATGATATCATGCTGATATCATGTCCATGCTACATATACTAAAATATTACTACATAAGACTTCCACGCATGCTAATTTCCATATGTTGTCATCAATGACAAACATATAGTCAGTACTGGCCTACTAGCAAATCTCCAACACTTACTGGCCTTGAATCTTTCATACCAAAGGTTTTCAATATCTCATGAACATATTTAGACTGGGTGATGAAAATATCTCTTTGCATCTGATACACTTTTAAAGAAACAAATAATTTGATCTCCCCAAACATACTCATTTCAAGTTCAGTTTGTATTTCATTTGAAAATTTCTTACACAAGGCATCTTGTCCACCAAATATAATATCATCTACAAAAATTTTAGCCAGTTCAAGATTCCTTTGCCTTCTTCATCTTTCATGTACAGATTGCTGGTGTCATTTGTTCTTGAGAATCCAATCTATATCAGGTAGTTGTGAAGCCTCTCATACCATGCTCTGGGGGCTTGCTTTAATCCATACAGTGCCTTATTCAGTTTGCATACCATGTGTCTCTTGTTTGGATCAACAAATCCTTCAAGTTGTTCAATGTACACTTCTTCTAATATACCATTTAAAAATGTAGACTTGACATCCATTTGGTATACCTTGAAATATTTGTAGGCAACATATGCAAGTAGATTTCTTACTCCTTCCAATCTTGCTACAGGGAAAAATGTCTCCTAATAATCTATTCCTTCTTCTTGTGCGTAGCCTTTGCATACTGGCCTTGCTTTGTTCCTTGTGATTTGTCCATGTTCATTCAGCTTGTTTTTGAACACCCACTTAGTTCCAATGACATTTTTGTTTTCTGGTGTCGGCACCAGAGTCAAGGTATCATTTTTCTCTATTTGCTTTATCTCCTCATTCATGGCTAGGATCCAATATTCATTTTCTAAAGCCTCCCTTGTTGTCTTAGGCTCAAATTCACACAGTAAACATGTAGGGTCTCTTAACTTGCTTCTAGTCAGAACTCCAGTTTCTTTGTCTCCAATAATTTGTTTAGGCTTGTGATGTCTAATTACATATTGTGCCAAAATAGGTTCTGCTCTCCTTTCTTCTTGCTCTTCAGGTTCACCAACAAGATTTTCAAATTCAGCTTTTGAATGCTCGACAACCTCTTCCTGATGGTCGACAACTTTCTCATGTTGCTCGGCCTGTTCTTCTTGTCACTCGACATTGTTTCCTTGATGCTCATCATTTCTTACCTGAGAGTCTGCATCAGGTGCAAGTTTGTCACTTGCCTCTCCTTCTTCTATATATACAAAAGATCTATAATCTTCTAGTTCTTTCTTGCTTTCCTATTCATTTTTCTCTACATACTCATCAACTTTGACATTCACACTTTCCACAATTTTGTTAGTGTTAGAGTTCAAACACTTGTAAGCTTTTCTTTTTATGGAATAACATAGTAATATTCCCTCATCACTTTTAGCATCAAAGTTTCCATTCCTATTATCTTTTAGTATATAACATTTGCTCCCAAAAATTCTAAAGTACTTTACATTAGGTGCATACCTGTGCCATAACTCATAAGGTGTAATATTTGTACCTTTTTTAATCTATACTCGGTTAAGGGTATAAATAGTTGTACTTACAGATTTTGTCTAGTACTTTTGTGCAACATTCTTCTCGATCATTAATGTCCTTGCACAATCCATGATAGATTTGTTCCTTCTCTTTGTTATACCATTTTGTGGAGGTGTTCTAGGTGCAGACATATGTCTCTTGATTCCTCTATCATTGAAAAATATATTGAACTCATTGGATATGAATTCTCCACCTCGGTCAGATCTCAGACACTTCAGGTTCCTACCTGTCTCTTTTTTTATTCAAATTTCCTTCATATAAGTAGAAATAGTTATATAAAATGACATAAATGAAAGAAAAGTGAAATCAGCCACGCATAAATACCTCCTTGGACAATAGGAAGACATAAATAAACTAATTTCCCTATACTATACTTGTTTGGGGTGCCTTCCTGGCATTACATATTTTTCCTTTCATGTCAAAATAGTTCCCTAGTTAAGTCTTAAATTTTCATAATCTCTTGTGTTCTAAAATGAGTTACATGCCTTAATCATATCTTCAAAGTTTCATTTTAATTTATAAAATAGGGCCCCTTGTTTCAAATTCCTAATAATAAAAAAAATCCCTTTATGATGTTTCTTACACCTCTAAAAAGACCATGAAATTTTTTTTTTGAAAATTCGATGCTTTATGATACTAAAGTTTGAGAGGGAAAAACAAGTCATTTTTTTTCCAAAGCTCTAAAAAATTTACCCTCACTATGACTTGGAGTTTTCCAAAAAATAAAAATTAGAGGTTGCCTATGAACAAAGATAATACAAAGTTTTGCAAAGTTCTTTCAAATAAAACTGGAGTTCTAATAAGTAATGTGCATATCTGCAGTGAGTTCATCATATTTCCTTTTAGAAGAAGGTTTGTTAATACAAAAATTAATGGTTTCATAGATTGAAATAATAGTGCATGCAATAAAAGTGTATTCATAGTCAAGGGTAACAATTTCATGAGAAAGGGAAGGTATAAATTGTTGAGAGTGTAGTGCCTTTGATGCATGAAAATAGCTTATTCAAACCTAAGAGAAGCAATGTTAATATATCAAATAGAGGCTTTAACAATGGAGCATTGTAAATTATTAAGAGAGAAACATTTTGGTTGGGACATAAAATTATTAATGAGAAGAATTATTTTGAAGGAGTAACCAATGGTTTAAAGCTCAAGAACAACAACATTTCAAGAAAAAGTGCATCATAAATGAGTAGATTTCAAATGCTAAAATGACAACCTCTTTGAAGAAACAGAGGATAATAAAAGAATATCAGAGTTCTTAACCAATGAACAACACATTTTTGTAAAGGAAATATTAGATTTTTAAAATAAAGCATAAAAGGTCAATGTACAAAGAGTAGATTTAAATATTCAAACAACAAGTTTTGATGGAAAGAACAAGGATTTCAAAAGATAATTGGTCTTTCATTCATGAACATCATGAAAAGGCAGCATATTCATTAAAAAAACAATGATTGAAATGTGGTGAAATCAATTTTTCTTCCAAAGGAATAGCTATGAGAATAAATGACAAGGAACATCATTAATGGATGCATGTGTTTAGAAAAATAAAATCAGTGCATGTGTAAAGAATAACAAATCTTTGCAGGTGAGAAATTATGGAAATCCAAGGAATGCCAAATCTCAATGGAACAGAGAAAATTTATGAAAAGAGTGGAAAGTATTCATACTAATAATGGATTCATGGAGAATACGCAAAGAAAATTCAAAACAATTATGATCTATTTGCATCCATGAATAAAAAATTAAAAATTAGTAGCAGTTGTTGCTTTAAATAGAGTATTGTGTTTTAGAAATGATCAAATGATTGTTATTTTTAATGTTGAAAAGGTGGTATGAAACATAACTTCAAGAGCACCAAGCTCATTAATGAAATCACAATGGTGTGACATGTGCTTGGCCAAATCAATGTCTTAGAAACTTAGAGCATAACACTCCTTAATTCAAGATTGGACATACTAAACAACAACTAATTGACTCATTTAGCTCATTTGTTGGCGCAAGGGTAGGGTGGCTAAAGGCAGAATCAGGGTTAATTGAGACTACTTAAACCTACAAACATGCCCTATGAAGAGTTACACATGGAAGAAATATAAAAACCACATGAAATTAGTGAAAACACAATGGATATGAGACAAGCATCTGGTACAACACTGGTGCAATCATATTAAATCTTCAACATGCCCGGCTATGAGGCCTTCCGGGTTTCGACCTTATATAATGAGAATTATGAATTCAGAGTCTCAACTCGCATATTCTCTTCTCCTAAATGATGTATCTACTCAACTACCTCCTACTTACTCACTAGAAATTCCACTAGAACTACCTCTACATCAACCCAAGCTTTAAATATATAGCCAACAAAGCCACAAATCGGCAAGTCAAGCATTTAATTACATTAGAGGTCCACTTAGGAGGAGAAACCAAAACTAAAGAAATAAATAAAAAAACATGCTACAAAGACACATTTCGTTCCACATATGATCCAAGAACATATCCCTAACTTCGCAAGATCCACTTTCCCCGAACGAAACCGTGCAAGATGAAATACCACACGTTTCATGAGCGAAACTGACAGAAAATCTATGCTTGAGGAAAATTGTGATAACTTCTAGGTCCAAATGAATTTGGATGTGTGTTCTTAGTATAATGCTCAAGATTAGGTCCACAACACCACATTAACTTCGCAAGGCAAGAAACCAACATAAGCAATGGCTAAAAAACAAACAACAGATAGGTACATGAAACATAAATGTTTTTGGTGATGCAAGATTACTCAAGGCCCAAGCTGCTCCTGCATCAAACACCTGGGGTAAAAGAACTAATGTCCACATTAGGCACTGCTCATATTTTGACCTGAATCATAAAGATCCAACTCAGCTTGTGTAATCCATGAACTGTCTTCAACTGGCTTTTATTTCCACTGAACTAGATATTCCATGTAGTCTTTTCCTCTGGTACTCTTGCTTACTCTACTATTTGAGATCTTCTCAATGTTGTCTCTATCCTTCTTAGGATAATTTAGATCATCTCCCATCTCATCAGTTGATTCAAAGTACTCAAAGATATTAGAAATGTTGAATATAGGTGATATATCCATGTCCTCTGGTAATTCCACTTCATAAGCATTTCCACTATCAAACTTCTTCAAAATCTTACAAGGTCCAAATTTATTCATTTTCATCTTGTTGTAGGTAACAAATGGAAATCTATTTTTCTTCAAATGAATCATAACCTCATCTCCAACTTCAAAAGATTTATGTCTCCTTCTCTTATCTGCTCTCTGTTTATATTTTAGATTACTGTCCTCCAAATTCTTTTTAACTTCATCATGAAAAGTTCTCATGTATACTGCAAAATCCTCAGCTTCGGCACTTCTTTTGGTCTCGGTAGGTAAATATCTCAACTCTGTGGTTCCCTTAGGATGAAATCTAGTAACAATCTCAAATGGTGTCCTCTTAGTACTTCTATTCACAGAATTATTATATGCAAACTCTGCTTGTGCCAAAACTAAATCTCAATTAGCAGGCTTATCTCCAACTAAACATCTCAACAAGTTTCCCAAACTTCTTCTCACAACTTCAGTCAGTCCATCTATCTAAGGGTAAAATGTAGAACTAAACTTCAATTCAGTATTCATCTTCTTCCAAAGTGTTTTACAAAAATAACTAGTAAACTTAGTATCTCTGTCTGAAACAATAGATTTAGGCAACCCATGCAATCTTACTACTTCCTTGAAAAATAATTCAGCTACATTTAATGCATCAGATGTCTTCTTACAAGGTATGAAATGAGTCATCTTTGAAAATCTATCAACCACTACCAAAATAGAATCATTACCTTTTTCAGTTCTAGGCAATCCAAGAACAAAATCCATACTCACACCTTCCCAAGGTCTATTAGATACAAGCAAAGGTGTATACAATCCCAAATTCTGACTATTTCCTTTTGTTGTTTGGTAAATTCTGCAACCTCTAACCATTCTCTTTACATCTCTATAAATTTGTGACCAAAAGTATCTTTGCAAAATCAAATTCATAGTCTTATCAATCCCAAAATGTCTAGCAAGTCCACCACTATGTTTCTCCTTTATTATGTTCTCTCTCATAGATCCTCTAGGTATGCACAAATGAACTCCTTTAAACAACATATCTTCTTGAATGAAATAATCAATCCACTTATCACTCACTATTTGTTCCTTACAAGATTTCCAACATTCTACAAAATCAATGTCAATCTCATACAAACACTTTAAATCATCAAAACCAAGTACCTCAATCCTCATTTCTGTAAACAAACTACTTCTTTGGCTTAAGGCATCAACAACTTTATTTGAATTTCCACTTTTATGCTTCAATGAAAAGGAAATATTATGCAAGAACTCAACCCACTTCGTATGTCTCTGATTCAATTTATTCTAACTTCCCAAATACTGCAAAGCTTTATGGTCAGTATACAACACAAAATCTTTAGGCATCAAATAATGTCTCCATTTCTTCAAAGCTTGAACAATAGCATAGAATTTTTGGTCATAAACTAAATATTTTCTCTTAGCATCATTAAACTTCTCACTAAAGAAAGTTGCAGGTCTTCCTTCTTGACTCAAAACAACTCCAATTGCACTTCCACTAGCATCACATTCAACTTGAAAAACTTTACTAAAATCAGGCAAAGCAAGTGTAGGTAATTCTGCAATTCTTTGTTTCAATATTTCAAAACTCTTATGTGCTCCATGTATCCATTTGAAATCCCTTTTATCTCCTCTCATAGTTTCAGTCATAGCATTACAAATAGAAGCGAAATTTCTAATAAACTTCCTATAAAAACTTGCCAATCCATGAAATGATCTTACCTCTCCAACATTCTCCGGTGTAGACCAATCAAGTATAGCTCTTACTTTCTCAAGATCCATCTTCAATCCATCAGCTAAAATTACAAAACCAAGGTACACAATTTCTTATTTCATAAATGAACATTTCTTCAAATTAATCAACAACTTTTCTTCCTTTAATCTTTGCAATACTTTTCTGATATGCTCAGGATGTTCTTCCTTACTCTTACTGAATATCAAAATGTCATCAAGATACACAATTACAAAATTAACCAAGAATCTTTTCAAAACTTCATTCATCAGCCTCATGAAAGTACTAGGTGCATCAGTCAAACTAAAGGGCATAACCAACCATTCATACAAACCTTCCTTAGTCTTAAAAGAAGTTTTCCATTCATCCCCTTCTCTAATTCTAATATGATGATATCCACTCTTCAAATCAATCTTTTTGAAATACTTTGCTCCACTCAAACTATCCATTATGTCATCCATCCTAGGAAAAGGAAATATGTACTTTATTGTTATCTTGTTTATTGCTCTAGAACCAGTGCACATTCTCCATTCTCCATTCTTTTTCGGTGCTAACATAGTAGGTACAACACAAGGACTCAAACTTTCCCTAATCAAACCTCTTTCAAGAAATTCTTGCACTTGTCTGTTCAACTCAATCTTTTCATCAGGTGTCAACCTATGTGGTGCTTTATTAGGCAAACTAGCTCCAGGTATCAAATCCATACAATGACTTATACTTCTCATAGGTGGTAAACCATTGATGAAGGGTTCTCCCCTTATTACCACAAGCACATAATAGAAATAGAGAAACAACAACAATAATATGCAAGAACAGAAAATTGGCTTCTTATTATCTCCACAAATGTGGAATTACAAACTTTTAGAATTACAATATGCAAAGCCACATGGGCATTCCCTTACAATATTCTGTAGGACAAAGCCTCAAACCAATACCCAGATCTACTACCCAGAACTGCCCTAGACAACACTACGGGCCTTCTTTATAGGCAATTTCCACCGCTTGAGAAGGTTCTAGAAATTTAGCCCTTAGGGCCGACCAAACTTAGAATTATTTTATTTTACAATTTATTACATCAAAGTCGGCTCAAAATGAGTTTTGAAACCCAAACAGAAATTTTGAAGAAAAATTATTTTCTGCCATTTCAGGTGACCCAACTTCCGAACACCATAAGTCATCACCCGTTGACCCAATTGGCTATTATAACCCCATTCTGGAAATGCCACAAAGTGCTCTACAGGCTAAACCAACACAAAGTGCCCGTCACCCAAATTTTCAACCTCATCCGGGGCCTCTAAAGCCTTCAAAACTGAGTTCGAAGTTTCTGTACCCTGCTGCCAATACCGAAAATCTTCAATATCTTCAAAACTAGACCTGATCTAGCCATGAAACTTTGCTGGCAGGATGATATGACTGAGATGAACCTCCATATGTAAAATTTGAACATTCCAAGATCGTAAGACCAACTTACTAAAAATAGCAAGTTTCCATAAATCGCAACTCTGCACAAGATAGCCCTTATTGAATACAAAAATTGAAATATTTTTGGGTGATGCAAGATTGCTCTTACACCCAGGATGCTTCTGCATCAACCATCAAGTACATTATCAGAAATGATGTCATGAAATTCAATCAACAAAGGTTTAACCTCATGTGCATGTTCTAACTCATCTTGTTTCTCAGTTTTCCTTGGAATTAAAGCAAAATAGACATTTTATTCTTTCATTTCTCTTGCAAACTTTTTACCATCAACCAAGCATACTCTAACTATAGTACAGTGACCTTCATCAAAATTCTCTACTAAAGGCAATAATACTTGTTTCTTCCCATCCATCCAAATAGTATATTGGTTCAATCTACCATCATGCAAAGCTTTCCTATCATATTTCCAAGGTCTACCCAAAAGAATATGACAACAATCCATAGGCATAATATCACACAAGTCTTCATCATGATAATTCCCAATTTTGAATTTAACAAGGCATTGTTCACTTACAATTAGTTTATGCTCCTTATGGATCCAAGAAATATGGTAAGGCTTAGGATGTCTCAATCTCTACAACTCCAATTCATTAACCAGCTCTTCGGATGCCAAATTATTAAAACTTCCACTATCAATGATTACCTTGCAACATTTGTCAATGATCTTACATCTGGTTCTAAACAAAATTTTCCTGAAAATAGGTTCCTCATCAGCTTCTTCATTCCACAAGATCCTTCTTAGCATCAAGTTTTCACCATGTTCACATTCATTATATAATTCCTCAACTTATTCACAAGCCAAATTATTTCTGTCATTACTTCCAATCTTCTTTCCAGAGTTAGTACATTCAAAATCTCTATGTCCTTCTTCACCACATTTGTAACAAGTACCTTTAAACCAAGATTTATCTTCTCTTTTCCCACTATTGTTATTCCTAGAGTAACTAGTATAGCTACCTCTAGATTAATTACCTCTTCTACCAGCAAGTTCATCTTTCCATCCTTTATCTTGTACTGCATTGTCAGATCTGCTACTTTCTCCATAAGATCTTCCTCTACTTCTTTGAAATCTGTCACCTCTTCCTCTTTGTCTTTGTTCATGTCTCTTTGTCAATCATTCTTCTACCTTTAAAGAAAATTGGTATGCTTCTTCCACACTATCTATTTTAACATAACTAATCTCATCTTGAATCGATGTCCTCAAACCATTCAGTTATCTAGCCACTTTCTCAACTTCATCATCCACATGTCCAGATCTGATATCAAATTTGTAAAATTCCTCGGTATATTCTTTCACACTCATGTCCTTTTGTCTCATATTTTTCATTTTTCTCATCAAACTAACTTGGTAGTCAGCTGGAAGAAAATTCTTCTTCATCTTTCCAAGAATCTTCATCCATGTCTTGATGTTTTCTTTTCCTCTCTTATGTCTCTTAGTTTGCAAATGATCCCACCAAAGAGATGCATGACCTTTCAACTTTGTGACTTCTATCTTAACCTTCTTTTTCTCAGGAGTACCTTCATACTCAAAGTATTTATCCATCATAGAGATCCAATCCAAAAGTGCATCAGTCTCAAGTCTTCCATCATTGCAAGAAACTTCAACTACGGGTCTGGAGTTAGCCTTAGACAAAACTCTCAAAATTCTTTCCTCATCTTGTTCAACTTTAGGTTCAAGATTAGGTCTTGCCTCTTCTTCATCACTAACATCTTCAAGATGTGTGCCTTTTCTTTGGGCTGTCTCTACAACTTCAAGCCTAGTTGCAATCTGCCTCAACATATCCATAATAGCATTATCATTTCCTCTACCTTGAACCATCTTGACAATCAGGTTCCAGCAAGATCATAACCTTCTATAAGTTATAGGTTAGATCTCATATCTTCCACCCTACAACCAATCCAATAAGGTTCTCCATGATCCAATCCATAAGAAATAACTTTTCTCTTATACCACTTGATGCAAGGGTGGGGTGGCTAAAGGCAGAATTAGGGTTAATTGAGACTATTGAAACCCACAAACATGCCTTGCGAAGAGTTACACATAGAAGAAATATAAAAACCACATGAAATTAGTGAAAATACATTGGATATGAGACAAGAAATTGGTACAACATCGGTGCAATTATATTAAATCTTCAACATGCCCGGTTGTGAGGCCTTCCAAGTTTTGGCCTTATACAATGAGAATTATGAATTCAGAGTCTCAACTCGCATATTCTCTTCTCCTCAATGATATATCTACTCAACTAACTCCTACTTACTCACTAGAACTACCTCTACATTAACCCAAGCTCCAAATATATAGCCAGCAAAGCCACAAGTTGTCCAGTCAGGCATTTAATTACATTATAGGTCCACTTAGGAGGAGAAACCAAAACTAAAGAAATAAATAAAAAAACATGCTACAAAGCCACATTTAGGTCCACATATGATCCAAGAACATATCCCAAACTTTACAAGATCTGATTTCCCCGAACGGAACTACGCAAGATGAAATACCACACATTTCATGAGCAAAATTAGCAGAAAATTGATGCATGAGGAAAATTGTGATAACTTCCAGGTCCAAATGAATTAGGACGTGCGCTCTTAGGAGAATTCTCAAGATTAGGTCCACAACACCACATTAACTTCACAAGGCAAGAAACCTGTTGGTTCCTGAAATCACTGGATTTCCTCTTAGTGGTTTCGGGAAGCCAATTGACGAATTCAACCTTTGTCTAGGTCGGATTCCTGCAATTTAGGTTAGTAACCAGGGCGGGTGTACCCAAACAAAAATGATAAATGAAAACTGATAATCTAAGAACTCGGATCTAATATGTTTAATCTAGGATCAAAACTGATCAAACTACAACTATACTAAAGTACCAAAACTATAATGTTATAACGAAATTAGGGTTAGAAAAGATGAAAATACTATTAGAAATCAAGATTAGTGAATCAATTGAAAACTTCTTTTTTTTAAATGTAAGTCCTAATATAGATAATTGCTTCAGAATTGAAATGGACGGAACCTGGAAACAAATAAATAAAAATCACATAAATATCAACATAAACTGAAGTAAAGATCAGTGCCTATAACATTGGGCAATAGAGTCTTGATAATCAAGTTGTACCTGGAGACAGTAAAAACCCTAGTAATCATTATAGACAACTTTGTTGAATTTAACTCCAATGCTTATAGACCAACCAACTGCAGTTTGGAAGAGTTTAACTAAAAACATATCCCGGGAGACCAACAGTTTCATCACATATAATAATTACTAAAATTTAAACGATCACATTAAAGGAACTTAATAAAAAATTCATCCAATACAACATAATTCATCAAAAAAAAAAATTGCTTTTCAATATTAAAGATTTTAAACTTATCTCTCCTCCAGTAATGTGATAATAATGTTCAAAATTCGTTCATCGGTTCACCAGGTTCACCCAAAAAATTTACTCCATCATGTATTCCTTTATAAACATTTTGTTCTCAAAACTGTCTTCTAAAGAGTTCTCCCTCTTTGTTTACAAATGAATAAATATATAGATCCCAATAGTTTCCTATGAAAGGACATCCCGTTTCACAAAACCTAATCTCAGCAACTAACCTAAAAATTTGTATAATAAACTATTACAATGATTTATTCGGGAAAGTCTCATATAAATTTATCTTTGTTCTTCTTTAGGCACTCCGTGCATTAATAATTTATCTATTAATTTCCTGCACCCAAAAAACAATCAACATTAGTTTATAATAAAAATATTATATAATGTGTTAATAATATTACTTGAGATTCTAAAAGTAAAATAAAATTTATCCCACAAAAATCAAAAATCATGAAACATTCACACAAAAAACACTATTCTCATGTTTATACTTTATTATCATTATTATTATTTTATTTTTTGTAAAAAATAAAACATATTACATTCTTTTATAATAACATTAGTTTTAAAACAAAATCCATTTACTTAAGGGCTAAATTAATAATCTCACAAAATAATTCCCTTAAGAAAATTAAAACTAAAGGAAATTTAGTAATTATTAAAATGTACATAATTAGGGCATAGAAATTTTTACATTCCTAAACAACCCTAATGTACATTAAATAATAAATTTACTCATAAAAGTAAATAACAAACCCTAAACCTGAAATTTAAAAAAAAAGCACAAAGAAATTACTTTTTTAGGGATTAGTAGGTAAAATTTATAATCAAATTTATATTCAATACTAAAGGGAAATAAAAGAAAAAACTATTACCATAAACATGAGAAACTACATATAGGGAAATAATTTATCATTATTCTACCCTAACATAGAAAATTGAATCTATAAAACTTGTACAATTAAAGATTAATAATAATAAAATTACTTCACCCTAAAAGTATTTTCATATTAGCTATAGGTGAAAATGCGAAAATGAAAAGAGGTTAGGTCATTTGATAAATAAATTAATTAAATAACAAACTAACCAAATCATATAACTTAAAATAATTAATTAAAATATTGAAGTCCCCCTAACATATAATATTAATTTTAATAATTTATTTTTAAAGAAATACAATTATTTTATATTTATATATTTATTCCTACATATACTCTCGAAGAATAAAATAGAGCAATTGGTTATGGGGTAGGAGGGTAGGTAGGTAGGAAAAAAGGACGGGTCGAGAGGTTGAGTGTTCAACTCCCTCTCCCCATTCTTTTTCCTAAAAATTAGAAAATATATAAATACAAAATAACATAATAATCACATTATTAAATTATAGAAATAATTTGGGAAGAGGTAACTCCCTGTGTGAAAAAGTTGTTTTGATCTCTCACCTGCACATACAATTAAAATAAGTAAATACTTCTCACCATCTTTTTGGCCTCATTTTATATATATATTTTTTATTTTTTCAAAATTATCAATATCAAACAACAAAATGCATAAACTGAAACATTTACAATCTAATAAATTTATAAAAATGAAAATAAAATTCCATACTTCCCTGACGTTTCATATATATTTAGGCATGAATTTTTAGGTGCCAACAAAACCAATAGCAGCAATGGCTACAAAACAAACAACAGATGGGTACAAGAAACAAAAATTTCTCAAGAACCAAGATGCTCCTGCATCATTTGTAGTATTAACCAAGGACATAAACTTGAAATAGTGTCTACAAGGTATATGCTCCAAACTATCTTAATTTCCACTTGTCTAAACTATATGATTTAAAATACTTGAAAGCTAAGACAGGACAAAGAAACAAGTTTATTCTACTAAAAGAAATAATCATAGATAGGTACTTCTCTATCTTCCTTTTCTACAAGAACAACCTATTAGTTTTGCTACCAATGGTTTTAGGAACAACAGAGTTCTTTCTATCTCTAAGAAAGCATGAAATATATCCTAACTAACAATGGGATTCACTCACCAAGTTGGCCCCCTTGGATGAGTGAATAGTACACAATCAAGATAAAAATATGGAACTTGTAATGTGCATTATATTCATTCATTTGAAAATTACACTTGGAGTAAAACAAAAATGAACTCTATTTGTTGTTGCAAGATTACAATAACTTTCCTAGCTCGACTCTTTTCTAAAAATTAAGTCAACAGCTTATTAATAAGAAAATACTGAAAAATAACTCCTATAACTACGATCACTCCAGCAATGAGGATCAAGAAAATTCAGTGTCATACAAAATAATTAACATCTTTTGAGAACAATTCTTCCATAGATATAGCAAGTCATGCTTCTAAATTTGCGCTTAGGTATGATGGCAACTATTTGACTCCTCCAAGGAAGAGTGATCTGCGTAGTTATGTCTTTGTTGCTTTGGCTATATCATTAAATTAGTTATGCCAAACTTGAAATATGCATTTGCATCATTAAATTAGAAAAGGCATTATCTTATTAACTAACTCTTGAATGTTATGTGGCTGCAAAAATCCTATCTGAAAACAACTTAGGAGAGATGACCATTAAATAAAACACATGTATAATTACTAATTCATCTATCATATTATATCCATAAGTTCCAACTTATACCACATATCCTACTGATCCATAAAGTATTAAAGTATTGTTCATGCTCTTATACATATAAAATTTATATATATAATACCTTCAAAGTCTACATAAAACTATACAAAAATACCCTACGGAACTATAGAAAAGAATCATAAAATATGCCATTAATTTATCCCATCAACATGAGTGGTAGCAGCTACATGAGAAATAAAAAGAGAGCTTGGAGATGTAGAATATCAACAAGTATAGTGAAAGAGAATTACCAAAGACCGTGTATATGAGAGACAGTCAAGTGAAAAGAGCATGTGAGTAGGAATGCACCAGCTTCAAGATAAAATCATCCTACATGATTGGAACATGAAGCTACATAATTACTAGTGCATTCTTTGTCATAGGTGCTTTGGTAAACAAAGGTAATCTAGATCCTGTCAAAACAATGACAGGAATAAAGGCCATAAAGAAACAATTACTCATTTTACTATCATAAGGATTCTAAGGGGTTGTCATGTATGATTGGTGAGAAAGACAACTTTAAAGAAAAAGACAATTTTTTTATCAGCTATTGAAATCACTAT
This sequence comes from Chamaecyparis obtusa, assembly GCA_027943335.1. Lineage (NCBI taxonomy): Eukaryota > Viridiplantae > Streptophyta > Pinopsida > Cupressales > Cupressaceae > Chamaecyparis > Chamaecyparis obtusa. The sequence goes on along the minus strand of BSBK01007996.1, from coordinate 150,138 downwards.
CATAGTAGGAATTCAAAGAAACTATATTAACATCCATGAATTAACAAGCTAGGTTATATACTCAAAATAAAATAAAAAAATAGAAGTTAAAACTAAGAGAACAATGAAAGGACACCACTCATTATGATTATTACATGAAAAGAAAGTAAATGGTCACTAATAATAACATTTCTTGTACAAGTATTGGCTGCAAAATAAATTGTGCATACCTGATTAGCATAAGTTCGCTGAAATGGTCTTTTGTCTGCATTAAGTTGTCAAAAGAAAGTAACACGCTTTAGAATTCTCAAAAGAATTTAATTTATGTCTGACATTTGGAACTTCAAATATAGAACACATAATAAAAAATACCAATAGAGGACAATAGTATGAAATTTTGTATTGACAACCTAAAGGCCTTGATGGTTAATTTGGAGCATGCTTATCAAGAGAAATCCAATATACATATTGAGCCCAACTAGGAGATGGTTACTAGTTAATTTGAAGGTCTAAGTAAACACACTCATGCTAGTCTCAGGAAGAAGGCCACCTCTATCTCTAAAGATACCCAAGACCTCAAGGATACTATAGAGAAAATGATTGTGATGGAGGAGGAGGTTGTGGCTACTCTGAAGGAGTTGGCTTAGGGAAAGATAGAAATGTGGCCTAAATTCCCCCAACACTTTGCAATGTCCCCAAGTATTGAGAGTCAAGATATGACAAATAGAGGAAAAATAAAACATACAAAATAATGTTAATATGATTTATAACAATAGAGAGGGGGGGTGAATCAGTTGTTCTTAGGTCCTAATGTATAAAATAACTTCAAAAAAATTTCTTCAAATCAGATCAAGCAACCAAAACAAACTCGATCATCACTGATTCAATAATAGAAACATATAACTCAGTAGTCCACTACCCAGCTGTATCTAACTTGTAAAACACTGAAATGTTCAAACCCAAAAACATTCACACAAGTATTGACACCAGGATTTATAGTGGAAACCCAATATGGGAAAAACCACTTTGTAACATGCTACTATTATTTTCACTCTTTTGAAGTGAGCTTGGTTAAAAGCCAACCCTGTCAAAGGTTACAATACACATTGTCAAGTGTGACCAGATTAAAGGATTTCAATCACCTTGTTAAAAGTGAGCCTGGTCAAAGGACTTACATACACTCCATTAGAATGCAACCTTGTTCAAAGGATGTAACAAATGATTGTTAGGTCAACCTCTGTTAAAAGGATTTTGACTGTTACAATGGTTAGAAAGTAGCAGTAGTATTGATCTAAAAAACATACAACTCACTTTGAGAATATCAGATCCAATTTCATACACAAATGTTGGTTTACTGACTTTGAAACTTTTCCATCTCCACTTTTGATCTACTCGGAACTTTCCTTCAAGAAATCACCACACTTTTCCTTCAGCCTTTTTGCTTATACAGTCAATAAAACTTATTGTTCTTCCAGCATCTACTTCACCCATGCATTCACATACCTAATGCTTCAGTTCCCTTAATACTTTCCTCTGTTAGGTTAACTTATCTTTTTTTGCTTAATCTCCTTTGTAGATCTTAGGGTTAGGTCAAATACATTGAATCTACCCACTTCATGTTCTTCATCTCCTCTTCTAGAATCATCTCAAATCTTATAAAAATTTACAATAAAACATTTTACAAAACATTAAATGCTTCCATACAATCAATAAATAAATTCAACACATTTTACATAATCCAAGAATTGAACAATGTCGGCTCCAAATCTAAATTCTCTTCAAATATAAAATTGTTGATGCTCAGTCAATACTGTGATCATCCACTCAGTCTCCATGTAAAACTCTCAGTCACTACTAAAACTATTTTCTCAGCAAATACTGTCTTCCTCGGCAATTTACTGATACTCGGTTAACACTAGATTTTTTCTCGGCATCCACTAACTCGGTCAACTCTGTCATAACTCGGCTTAAACATGATTTCTTCATTTTTTCTTAGTTAAGCCTACTAGTTTATTCTTCAATCTTACTAAGATAAACAATACATTGTCTCATCATTGTACAACATAGTCAAGTACACTTTGTAGTATCAAGATAACTCAACCTTTCCTTAGGTGATATTGTTACCAACCTTTCTTTCCCTTCTCACCATAGATATAGTACTTTCCTAAGTAGCAACAGTCTTACAAATTAAGGTTTGACATCAATGACAATACAACAATTGTTTCAATTGTAGTTTCCAACAATCTCCCTCTTTGGCATTGATGGCAACACCATATGATATCACCTAAATAACACATGGTTTACCAACCAATCCAAAAAAAAACTTATCTGTCCATCAGAGAAAATTTATAATATCCTTAGCTCATTCTGATTCAGAATCAATAAATCTCACTTCTGTGACGGTCAAAAGTATCTGGATCTCCCTCTAATCCTGATCTTTCATTCCAGTTCAATCTCCCTTACTTTCAGTGTCATGTGTTATAGTATCATTTCAGTTCAATCTCCCTCTTTGACAAAAAATGCCAAAGCAACAACTCAAACATACATCCAACAGATGTAGATATATCTGTTCAGCACAGTGTTTCTCCCTCTGTCATCTTGCTTATGACTGATTTGTTGTCTTTGCTTCTTCTTCACAGCTCTAGGATAGTCCTAAAGTGTGACAATCTTCTGCATCAATGTGTCAAATGTTCTGTTGTAGCATAGTTGATGCAGTGCTCCTAGCTTGGCTAGGCAGCCTTAGTTAGGGGAAGGACCCCTAATTGACTTCTCAGGTACTCATGGGATTCTTTAGGTAAAGCTTTAGTGAATATGTCTACCAATTGTTCTTTTGTATTCACATATTCCATTAAGACTTCCTTGTCTTGTACCAATTCCCTCAAATAGTGATACTTGATTGCTATGTGCTTGGTCTTAGTGTGCATTACTGGATTCTTAGAAATATTGATAGCACTTGTGTTGTCACAGAAAATAACAATAGGTTCAGTGATTTCTTCTTTCATGCCTATCAACAACTATTTTATCCATATCAAAGTTGAACAGTTTACTACAGCAGAAACATACTCGACTTCAACAGTAGATTGGGAAATGCAATTTTGTTTCTTGCTTGTCCAGGAAACTAATCTCTATCCAAGAAAGAAAGCTCCACCACTAGTGCTCTTTTTGTCATCTACATTTCTTGCCTAATCAGCATCAGTATATACTCTAAGTTCAAATTTTTCATTCTTCTTGTAGTATAACCCATAGTCAGCAGTTCCTTTCAAGTATCTCATGATTCTTTTCACCGCCATCATGTGTGTTTCCTTAGGATTGGCAGAGAATCTTGCCACAATCCCAATAGCTAATGCAATATCAGGTCTACTATGTATAGCATACTGCAATTTTCCAATCATGGATCTGTACAAAGTCTAGTTAACTTCTGCAGCATCATCATTCTTAGATAACTTTTGTCCAATAACTATAGGAGTTCCCACTGGTCTAACATCTTCCATTCCAAAAGTTTTCAATATTTCATTAACATACTTAGACTGTGTAATGAAAATACCTTTCTTCATCTGATATATTTGTAAACCAACAAAGAATTTGATCTCACCAAACATACTCATCTCAAATTCAGTTTGCATTTCATGTGAAAAACTTTTACACAATGCATCTTGTCCACCAAAAATAATGTCATCAACAAAAATTTTGGCCAATAGAATACCTCTACCTTCTTCATCTTTCATATACAGATTGCTTGTGTCATTTGTCCTAGAAAATCCAATCTATATCAAATAATTATGCAACTGCTCATACCATGCTCTAGGAGCTTGTTTCAATCCATATAAAGCTTTGTTCAATTTGCATACCATGTGTCTTCTATTTGGATCAATAAAACCTTCTGGCTATTCTATGTAAACTTCTTCCAGTATACCATTTAAAAATGCAGACTTGACATTCATTTGATATACCTTGAAATCTTTATAAGTAGCATATGCAAGCAGAGTTCTTACTCCTTCCAATCTAGCTACAAGGGAAAATGTCTCCCCATAATCAATTCCTTCTTCTTATGTGTAGCCTTTGCATACTAGTCTAGCTTTGTTCCTAGTGATTTCACCTTTTTCATTCAACTTGTTTCAAAATACCCACTTTGTTCCTATAACATTCTTATTTGCAAGTCTCGACACCAAAGTCCAAGTTTCATTTTTCTCAATCTGGTCAATCTCTTCATTCATTACTTGTATCCAGTCTTCATTTTCTAATGCCTCTTTAGCTGTCGTAGGTTCAAATTCACACAGTAAGCATGTTGGATCTTTTGTCTTGCTTCTGGTTTGAATTCCAGTGTCTCTATCTCCAATTATTTGTTCAGGCTTGTGATGTCTTCTTACATATTTTGCCAAAATAGGTTCAACATTTATCTCTTCTATTTCATTAGGTTCCCCAACAAGATTGTTACTTTCAGCTTCTGAATGCTCAGCAACCTCTTCCTGATCCTCAACAGCATTATCTTATAGCTCGGCATGTTCTTGTTCTCTCTCGACACTATTTTCCTGACGCTCGACAATGCTTGCTTGAGATTCGGCATCAGGTGTAGGTATGTTACCTACCTCTTCTATTTCCTCAATGTACACAAAAGATCTATAATCTTCTAGTTCTCTTTTGTTGTCGACTTCATTTCTTTCTACATACTCATCAATTTTTACATTCACACTTTCCACAATTTTGTTAGTGTTAGAGTTCAAACACTTATAAGCTTTACTTTTTGTGGAGTAGCCTAGGAATATGCCTTCATCACTTTTAGCATCAAACTTTCCATTCCTATTGTCTTTCAATATGTAACACTTTCTTCCAAAGATTCTAAAGTATTTAACACTCGGTGCATGCCCATACCATAATTCATAGGGTGTCAGATTTGTACCTTTCTTGATCTGTAGTCGGTTAAGAGTGTAAACAACTGTACTTATAGCTTCTTTCCAATATTTTTGTGCCACATTCTTTTCAATCAATAATGTCCTTGCACAGTCCAAAATAGATCTATTTCTTCTTTTTGCTATACCATTCTATGGAGGTGTCCTAGGTGCAGACATCTGTCTTTTGATTCCTCTATCATTGCAAAATAGATTAAATTCATTTGATGTGAATTCTCCACCACAGTCAGATCTAAGACATTTCAGGTTCCTACCTGTCTCCTTCTCAACCTTAGCCAAATACCACTTAAAAAATTAAAAAGCATCAGATTTTTCTTTTAGAAACATTACATGCATCATCCTAGTATGATCATTAACAAACAAGATAAAATATCTAGCACCACAGTAACTTTGTATACCCATAGGTCCAGAAAGGTCAGTATGAACCAAATCTAAAATGTGTTCAGAAGTAAAAGATTTGCTCTTGAAACTTGACTTAGTCATTTTTCCTAACTGACATTCTTTGCACATCCCATTCTTAGGTTTCTTCAATCTAGGTAGGCCTCTTACTTTCTTCTTCTTACTTATCTCTACTAAATTGTCAAAGTTAACATGACATAGCCTCTTATGCCATAACCAAATGTCATCAAGTTGTGCAAACATAAATATTTCTTCAGATAGGTCAAGATAGAACAAATTACCTCTAGTTTGCTCACCACTTCCAATCAGTTCACCAGTAGCATCAAATATCTTAGCTTTCTTTTGATGAAATTCCACTCGGTAACTAGTTTTGTTGAGCTGAGCAACACTTAACAAATTATAATTCAATCCTTCAACCCAATAAGCATTATCACAAGAGATCTTATCAGTCAGTTTAATCAATCATTTTCCTCTAGCAGGACATGGTGCATCATTACCAAATGTTACACTTTTACCTTTATAATGATGTAGGGTCTCAAAATTACTCTTGTCACCAGTTATGTGATGTGAACAACCACTGTCAATAATCCATTTATCATTCTTGTTCACATAGGAAATCAATGCAGTTTTCTCATCCTCATCAAATTCATCTTTCATTGCAACATAGACTACCTCAATTTGAAAATCATCACTATTGGTGTCAGTCTCTTCTTCAGCAATGTAATAGGATTTCTTACCTTTTTCTTTGTAGTCTTTGTACCTTCGGTAGCCTTTTTCATCTCTTCTATCTTTTTGTTTGTTGTTTCTTTCCTCATCTTTATCCTTCCTGTCAGGACATCTAGCAGCTATATGACCGACCTTGTTACATGCAAAACATATAATAGGGAGTTTACCTTTATATTTTCCTTTTCCTCTCCTCAGTCTTCTAGCCATAAGAGCTTCTAGATCTTCAAGATCTTCATCAGAAGTGTCACTGTCATCTTCACTTTCACTTTCAATTTCACTGATGCATCTTTCTTTTTCCTTCTTAGGCTTTCTCAGGACTAATTGTGACTTAAAAGAAGATTCAACATTTCCAATACTACCAATAGTGAAATTATCATAATTAGATAGTTCAAAAGTAGTCAGCTTGCCAATCAAACCTTCCAAAGTAAGCACATTTGTAGAGTTACATCTAGATTCCTAAATAGCTGAGATCTTAATAGCATATATAGGACACAGAGTTCTTAACACTTTTCCAATTATGGTCTCATCATCAATAGTTCCATTTGCTCCTCTAATAGCATTCACAACTTCTTTTATTCTACCACAATATTGTGCAATGTTTTCATCTTCATTCATTCTCATTTCATCAAACTTACCTCTAAGACTCTCGACTTTAGCTTTCAGTACATATAGATCACCACCATAGATCTTTGCAAGAGTGTCCCACATATCTTTAGCAGTTTTGCAGTCCTTAATGTCCTCAAATTTTGGATAGCTTAGGGCAGATGCAATTTCCAGTATTGCCTGATTGTGTTCTTGCTTAGCTCTCATTTCCTCGGCAGTCAAAGGTGCAACAGGTGTGACATAGTCATGCTCAATGTAGTACTTTTAAAAATCACCAATATCAGCCAGATGCAGCTTCATCAAGCTTTTCCATGCAGGGAATTTTTCCTTATTCAGCTTTGGTACCTCCTTATACATCTTGATCATTTGCTTCAAGTCCCTTTAAACTTTCTTTCTGTAAACACCAATAAGCCACACAGCTCTGATACCAATTGTTAATATGATTTAGAACAACAGAGAGGGGGGGTGAATCAATTGTTCTCAGGTCCTAATGTATAAAATAACTTCAAAAACTTTTCTTCAAATCAAATCAAACAACCAAAACAAACTTGATCATCACTAATTCAATAATAGAAACATATAACTCAACAGTCCACTACCCAACTATATCTAACTTGTAAAACATAGAAATGTTCGAACCTAAAAACATTCACACAAGTATTGACACCAGGATTTATAGCAGAAACCCAATATGGGAAAAACCACTTTGTAACATGCTACTATTATTTTCACTCTTCTGAAGTGAGCTCGGTTAAAAGCCAACCCTGTCAAAGGTTACAATACACACTGTCAAGTGTGACCAGGTTAAAGGACTTCAATCACCTTGTTAAAAGTGAGCCTGGTCAAAGGACTTACAGACACTCCATTAGAATGCAACCTTGTTCAAAGGATTTAACATATGACTATTAGGTCAACCTCTGTTAAAAGGATTTTGACTGTTACAATGGTTAGAAAGTAGCAGTAGTATTGATCTAAAAAACATACAACTCACTTTGCGAATATCAGATCCAATTTCGTACACAAATGCTCGTTTACTGACTTTGAAACTTTGCCATCTCCACTTCTAATCTACTCGGAACTTTCCTTCAAGAAATCACCACACTTTTCCTTCAACCTTTTCACTTATACAGTCAATAAAACTTACTGTTCTTCCAGCATCTACTTCACCCATGCATTCACATACCTAATGCTTCGGTTCCCTTAATACTTTCCTCTATTAGGTTAACTTATCTTTTGCTGCTTAATCTCCTTCATAGATCTTAGGGTTAGGTCAAATACATTGAATCTACCCACTTCATGTTCTTCGTCTCCTCTTCTAGAATCATCTCAAATCTCATAAAGATTTACAATAAAACATTTTATAAAACATTAAATGCTTCCATACAATCAATAAATAAAGTCAACATGTTTTACATAATCCAAGAATTGAACAATGTCGGCTCCAAATCTGAATTCTCTTCAAATATAAAATTGTTGATGCTCGGTCAATACTGTGATCATCCACTCGGTCTCCATGTAAAATGCTCGGTCACTACTAAAATTGTTTCCTCGGCAAATACTGTCTTCCTCGGCAATTTACTGATACTCAGTCGACACTAGATTTTTGCTCGGCATCCACTAACTTGGTCGACTCTATCATAACTCGGCTTAAACATGATTTCTTCATTTTTACTTGGTTAAGCCTACCAGTTTAGTCTTCAATCTTACTAAGATAAACAATACATTTTCTCATCATTGTACAACATAGTCAAGTACACTTTGTAGTATCAAGATAACTCAACTTTTCCTTAGGTGCTATTGTTACCAACCTTTCTTTCCCTTCTCACCATAGATATAGTACTTTCCTAAGTAGCAACAGTCTTACCAGTTATGGTTTGACATCAATGACAATACAACAATTGTTTCAATTGCAGTTTCCAACTAATAAGGCACATGATAGATAACCTCTTGTTCCAAGTACCAAAAGAGCACAAGGATCCTCTAGGAGGTAAAAACCCTATAAGACAAGCACTAGGGAACACAATAAAACATGCTCTAATCTAAAGATGTAGAAGTGGATGCTACCTTCATAGGATGTCCACTAGAACATCATTTTCCTCCCAATCTTGATCATATGGTAAGGGAGGCTAAGATTGCAATAGAACAATCATGATGGAAACCCTAGGCACCCCACTAGTAGCTAGAGAAAATTATGAGTCATCCTCAACATTCTCATCCTTATAACTCCATTAAGGCGAGTGAGAGAGATCATGTAAAGTTCATCGTCAATGCTAGAATTTCCTCAAGTGAAACAAGAAAGACTCATAACTTGTAGGTGATATATCTTGAGGTGAAAATATAGAAGAATCCTCACTAACCTCTATGAAAGTGGTGGAGACCAACTTGGGATAAATCAAATCTTTCTCTATTTTAAGGACTGAAACAAAAAGGGAATCTATTAGAGAAGACTTGAAATGATTAAACTTTGGAATAGATCCCTGACCAACTTCTTAATGAAGGATTGAGGTGAAGGTGTTGGATCCATTATTGTAGCAATGTTGATGACAATGGGGAAGTTATCATGGCAATCATGGGATGGAGTAGGTGTGAGATGGGTATACATCACTATTCTATATTCTACTTGAGTATGTAATATGTCCATCAGCACAAATAATGGTAGGATATCTACCAAGTGATGATCAGTGGTAGCACCTACAAGGGAGAGATGAAGACTTGGACCCACTTTGCATGAGGTCCTTTGGTCACTCTTGGTGAAATGAGAAGTTAGACAGATGAGTTTGTAGAACAAAATATAGGATGAAATAAGATAGATGTGGGATTTAGAGATAGGAGTGGAGGAAAAAGAAATATTTAAAAACTTAGAAGATGCACTTCCACCCTCATGTGTCAGGGACCTTTACCAATAGTGACATGTTCACTCACATGCAAGCTCGTTCTGATGTAGATGAAGAATAGGTTGACAAGAACATAGGAGTCCAATGGAATCCTTCTCTATGGGGAATTTCATTTCTAACAAATAATGCCCCATTGATGGAGTAGGAGGTGGTACTAATAGAGGCACTAGTGGCCTAGTCATTCCTTCTTCTCTTCACCCTATAGGCAATGGGAGGAACAAAGGAAATCAATCGAGGATGGGGGGAAGATGTGAGGAGATATAGTGCAATATTGGGAGACCTCTTACCCTTACCATAAATGGAAATGAAAGTTATGTATGTGAAAATGGTAATGGGGAAAGGTAGACACACCTTAGATTTTGACAGTATAGGTGCATTTCATTTATCTATTCTATGTGTAGACATGGGAACAAGAGGCACTATCATAGGTTGTAATACGTGAGGTAGATGAGGAGGATTTCCATGGGGTACATGCTTTCCCTAAGCCTCCAATCAAGAAGCCACATAGGATGAATCACATTGAGCCTCATGAGATGGCTAAGTAGGAGTAGGAATAGGTACTATAGATTTAAATTTTAATTCCTTGGCCTTGAAATTTTGATAAGTGAGGAATGAAACATCCTACTAGGGATGTAGAGGCCCTACTAGGGACATAGGGTCCCTACCATAGTAGGTCATAAGAGATCAAGAGAAAATCCCCCATGTGATACCAAGGAGCGATATCTAATGTCCTAGACTGTGTGAATAGTGCCCTCATGATGAAATTTTAGGCATTTATGCATGACCAAAGATATAACTCCCATGGATGTTAACCAAGGGATACCTAGCTTGACCCTAAAGAGGTATGATTTAGGGATCACAAAAAATGTCAAAAAGAACGCCTTGGGTCCTACCTAGATTTTCATGGTGGTGGACCCCAAAGGGAGAATTAATAACCCATCATGCATTCTAATGATGGTAGCACACCTTTCATATTTTTCATATTTTAATCTATTAATGAAGATGACCTCCTTTATGATAAAGTAAACCCAACATGTAGGGTCAACCAAGACATCCTATTAGATAACTAAGAGGGGGGTTGAATCAGTTAAGTCCAATAATCCTACAGTCCCAAACACTCCTTGATGTATAAAAAAAATCTTTCAATTCAATTAAAATAACTCAATAAAACTTTGTTTGTGCCTTTATGTTCATTAACCGAATACTAGTAAATTAACTAGTGTATATACCAATAAAACCAAAAATTGTAATGTGTAAAGTAAAATAATAAATCATCACATCCATAAACATATAACACTTGATTTTTAATATGGAAACCCTATTAAAGGAAAAACCACATGGGATCAGTACCCAAAATAATTTCACTCTTCTGAAGTGAGCTCGCTTAAGAGCCAACCCTGTTAAAGGTTACAAAACACACTGTAAGGTGTGACCTTGTTAGAAGATCTATCACTAAAACTTCTCTGTGACCAAACATTCACTATGGATTCAACATGGAAACAATCAACATTTATTGAATGTCATAATGAAATAATAAAGACTGTTAAGTCCCACTTGGTTAAGAGATTTATCTACAGGAATGGTTAGAATGCAATAGTAAATGATTTGATTCAAATACAACTTTCTTCGTAGATTTTTAGATCTATTCTAAGCTAAAAATACCTCTGGACATCATAATCACTTTAATTTCCTTGTGTCCTCCAACTCTATTCTGCTCAGTTAATTCCTTCCTCTGACGTTCGGTGTAGTCTACAGAATTACTCAGTTTTGTCTTTAACCTATCTGACAAGCTTCACATGAATCCAATCTTCTCACACGCATCATCTTCATAATGAATCTCGTGTCTCCTTTTATAGACATGATAAATCATTTTCTTCTTATCCATAGATTTTGCCTCTTAATCTTCACCATTGATTTTTTCGCTTCAACCTTCCTCGGAACTTGTGTCTAAAACACATTTCATTCTCCATTATCTGATCATCCTTGAATTTTATCAGTCATTTGATCATCATAACAGACTTTATCTTTAACCTCAGAATCATCCAAATTTGTTTAGCTCATCATCTGTAGTCAGCAGTCATATCTTCCATTTTATTTCTTTCACTTGGTCAATACCATGATGTGTCAATGTCTTCTAACTCCGTTAACATTGTACTCGATGTACACTACACTTTCTCATTGTACACTATTTCAACTTAGTGTATACTAAGATTTTCATTTACTGACCACATAAACTTGTTCATTCTTGATCTTCAATTCATAACAGAATTATGTAATACAATCAAATCACTAAAATAATGTCACAGACTCATCAATAAGTTACTCGATGAATACCATATCCATATCTTTCTCATACATCTCATCTTCATGTTAATATCTCATTCCTTCACCATTATTTCACTCTTCAAATGTTTGTAACTATCATTATAAGTACAGTCAAAACTAGTTGACATCAATGATAATATAATAACTAATTTAATGTGTCACATGTACCTTTTTAGGTTGGTGATCATCAATCTCTCCCTTTCAAGTATCCAATCAGTTGACAATCTCTCCCTTTTACAATATTTAATCAGTTGTAGTCTATCAATATCTCCCTTTGGCATTGATGGCAACACAATATGAAATATGCAATAGAATACAAAACATCTGTCTACAAATTTGTATGTAAATGTTCTAACTCAGAAAGCTCTCCCTAGCATATACATTTAATATTTTTAATCACTAAACAACATCAATGTCTCTCCCTACATGTACTCTCTCTCTCATTCTCTCTCCCTTATTCCATGCAATCATCTCTCAATTATCTGAATATTTCATGCAATCTCTCTCCCTTTGATATCAATGCCAAAAAATAAATAATCATCTCTTCCATTGCCAAGTCAATATCTCTGTTGTTTAATTCATATTCTAGTACCTTGCATGTATAAATTATGCATTTTTAGTTTGTCTTCCATCTTTCACAACCTTAGGAAACCCAAAGTGTGAACATCATGCATCAACATCATTAGATATTTTTATTAAGTACATGTTGATGCAACCTCATATCACCTTAGTGATTGTTAGACAAGGGATGGACCCCTAGTCTACTTCTCAAGTATTCAAATGTGTCCTTCACTAAGGATTTAGTGAATATATCAGCAAGTTTCTCTTGTTATTTCCCATATTCCAATCTAACTTTCTTTTCTCAAACTTTCTCTCTCAAGTAGTGATACTTAATAGATATATGTATTTTCTTTGCATGCATCACTGGATTCTTTGAAATATTAATAGTGTATGCACCCTAAAATGGTCGCCTAGACTTTGGGCCCCATTTATTTGATTTATCAATCCTGAATCATTTTGATCATTAATCAATATTTTCAACAATATCAATTTCTTGATCAAGTCTTAATTTCGATCATATATTGAATTTTTATCCTTGGGCTAACCATTTATCCTAAGTCTTTATTTATTTAAAAAGAATATTTCCTCCCCTTTTAATAAATAAAAAGCCCCCACTTTTCCTCTTATCCTAAGTTGCACAAATAAAGTATTATTCCTATTTTATAAAAAGGAAAAAAGCACCTTTTGTCTCACATGAGGCTCAAAAGTCAACACTTCACTCTCATTGGAGGATACTTGTGCACATGGATTGCTCCTCTTTCAAGCTCCACCGTTGATTAAGTCTTTTTGCCTCTTAATCTCCATGGTCCATTTCACCTCATTTCTTATAAAAGGAGAGCTCTCTCCTCCATTTGCATATCCATATTTTATGCTATTGTTATGCTGCAGGTTTTCTAGGTACATTTGGAGCTTTTTGAAGACATTGAAGACTTGTTGCTTTCATCATTTTAGTTGCATTTCATAATAGTTTTGCTTTCATAGTTACATTCATGGCATCATAGATTAGATTTCCTTTTATGCAATAGAATAGATCTCACATAGCTTAATTAGGGGCTTGGAATCTATTGTACTTCTTTTCATAGCTTAGTTTGCACTTCATTTGATAGATTAGTCTTGCACATTCATACTAGTTGCATTTGCATTTCATTTCCATTTAGATTCTTGAAGATATTGGCATTGTTGCCCTTGTCTTCATTTGAATCTCTCATTGTATGGTTGACTAGCAAGGTCATGAGTTTATAGCTCTAGCTGAGAGCAATTGTACAAATCTTGCAACTCCATGCATAGAGAGCTATGAGCCGCTTTGTGAGGCCTCATTCTTGAGCAACCTTGCTAGTAATGGTTCATAGAAGTGCATATTTTAGTGTGTACATTTCTGGCGCCCACCGTGAGGCAGAGTAGATTAGCTTTGTCCCTTTTAATTTTGCATTTTTCATCATTTTCGGATTAATTTTCAGAAAAATCTGCGTCTTTGGTTTTCTGTCTCAGATTATCGCGCGACACTTCTCATAAATATCACGCGATATACTTCCTGTCTCGGCGCGATAGTTCGCTCGGAAAGAGTATCGCACGCCTATATTGAAGTCTATCGCCTGGCATCGAGCGAAGTATCGCCTGTCATCGTGCGAAGTATCGCTCGACTGAGAAGTATCGCCCGACTATAGGAAACTGTATTGCGCGATACTGTTGAAGATTGAGAAACATCACCTGGTCTGGCAGAGACTTGCGCTTTCAATTTTTTTTCCGAATTCGATTATTTTAGCTTGCTGTTTTGTTTTTCTTTGTTTAGATAGGTCTAACCTGCATCTTTTAGCTTGAATCCATCAGATTATTGCACATTTACATTTGGATTTTGATTTTGCTAACATTGTGGGCCTAACAAGTTGTGTTTGTAGGTGCTCTCCTTTGCTTGAAAATTGCTAAAAACGCATGTCAAAGAGGGCTACTAACAGTTTTTGCAGGGCTGCCCAAACATAAAAACAAAAAAAAAAAATTTCCATTTCTTGCTTGTTGTTATTTTCCTTTCATTTTTGGCATTTACTAATTGTATTAGGAATCTTAATACCTTGTGAAAGGGATCTTGAGGTGGTAGGAGAAGTATGCTCTTCACCTTTAGGTGAATCAGAAAATCTTGACCCATCTTAAGGTTTTGGAAGCAAGGGGGTAATTGATCTCTTTGCTTGGCGTGTTTGGGAGAGATTCTTGAGATAGGGGAGTATGCTCTTCACCCTTGTGGTGAATCAAAAACCTTGAACCTCAAGAGTTGATCCATTTTTGTTTAGTTTAGGAATCTTTTAGCGGGCTTGCTCTTGAGCAATCAAGAGGAACGACTCAAGTGGGGACAACCTTGTCATCATTTTCCTTGGTGGCAAGTGATTCCAACTCACTATAATCTCAAGGCTATCAAGGACACCAAAAACCTTGATAGACATAACACTTGTCTTTGTTTGATGTGAGTAGCTCATGGGATTGCGACCATGAGGAAAATATTGAACAAGAATGCTTAAGGTACTCTTGAGGCCGCGAGGTCCTAGTCTTTTATGAGGAGCAAGAGGGGTGTTGTGAACGGAAATCCTTATTAAGAACCATTAGATAGAAGCCACCCTCTTTTAGCCGCTTATTTTCTTAGTGCAAGGATTGATCCAAGTGGTTTACCGGGATCACCTTAAGATACTCACCATATGTGTCCCTTTGGTTGTGTCATTTTGACATTTCCATGACAAAGCCAATATCTCTTGTGGGTAACCACTTGGTGTGAGGCAAGGGGGCATCAAGTTGTGGGCTAAGTTGGTAAGTATTGAGCCTTGTCTTGTAGGTAGTAATTGCTTGAATTGTCTTCGATTGTGTGATACCAGTGTAAACCTTCTCAACATACAAACAATCGATAGCATTCATAGGGTGCTTTTTCAATTTTGATATCACAAGTGTTTGCCTTGGCAAGGTTGCTTTTGCCCTTGTTTCAAGTGTTTGAGACCATGTTTTGATCCCTTACTGTTTGCAAACCTACCGAAATTCTACTGATACTGTGACTAAAATCGAAGACATCAACCCTCAGACTGAAAATTTTGACCAAACAGACCCAAAAATGCAAATTTCACATAATTCTGGTCAAGAGTTAAATAATTCTGCAACAGTATCGCACCCTGTAAGGCGAATTATCGTGCGATACTTCACACATGCTAGAAATATCGCCCCCTTTGAAGAGAAATATCACGCGATAGTTTGCCCCTGACGGACTATCGCCCTGCCTACCTGGAGTATATCGCCCGCTAGTGTTAAGAAGTATCACCTGTCTTAGGGAGAAGTATCGCACGGGTGTAGGTTTATCGCCCCAGTAGCCTGGAGTATATCACCTGGTTCATTTTTGTCGTGCTTAAATTTTGGTCAGTTTCAGTTGCTGTCAATTAGGCTAGGTCTTAGAACAGGCTTCTCACCCTGACGTTTGAGATCTGTCTTGACTCCAAATTTCTGGTTCTTAGTTCTCCGGGATAGCATCATTTGATTTACAAAGTCACTTTGGAATAATTGTCAAGTTAGAAAGCCATTCTTGGTGCCAAGGTCCAACTTTAAAATTGTTAGCTATATTCTGGGAAAATTTTAGTTCTCTTATTGTCCAAATCGCTTTCATTTTCAATTATCTTTTGGCCTAGTCCAACCTCCTGATTCAAAAGTGCAAGGGTAGTCACCCTTTGAGTTGAAGCACCTCTTTGACAGTGTTGGTAAAGCCCCCTTTCTTTTCTTTTTTTCATTTCTCTTTGGACAATAGAGTATTTTGATTATCCTAGTTTGGTGTTGACACTTTGAAAGGTCACCTTATCATTGAGAATATCTCTCTTTCATGTCAGTTACGACAAGGTACCAAGTTAATCAAGGGAAGCGACCCCCTGTTGCCTTTAGCCAGTTACCACCTATCAAGACCCGTTGACAACCTAAGGGAAAAGGATCCCTTTTTGACCAATCTCCTAAGAGTGAATCCGAGGTTTTTTTCAATCTAGGAGCTAACCCTAGTGAAGTGAGCACCTCCTTCATACCACTTTCATCAAGTATGGACATGAGTTACACTTTCACTCGACAACAAAGAGAAGCCATGAATCAAACTCTCGAGGATATCTTTCAACGACACAGAAGAGAGTATGGTGGTTCTTCTCATGCCAGTCCACCTGGGTCACCTCCTAACAACGCGAGGTATTTTGATGCTCATCAACGAGCCGAAAGACAGCATAAGTCAGCTCACTCAGATTTAGGGTCACAACATGAAGACCAGAACAATGAATCTAGTGATCACCATATCAACGCAGCTAATGCAATAAGACATTCAAGACAAACCTCCCCACTTAAGGACACTTCTTGATATGCAAATACAAGATTGAGAAGCATTGAGAGAGAGAAGCAAGCCTACTTAGATGAACAAGCTGCAAAAAAGGAAAAATTCCGACAACTAGAGGAAGAAGAACGCGCATTGTTGGATATACAAAAAAGAGTCGCCCAAGAAGAAGAAGATAGACTCTATGCACAACAACTCCAAAGTTGATTTAACGGGAAGGGAGCCAATAGTGGGATCAACTCGCCCCCATCTACCCCTTCCCCTAGCCCTTGAAGAAGATCAAAGACACCCTCACGATCCCCAAGTCCTAGAGGAAGAAGGACTTCAAGATATGACCATCATAGGAGACAATCGTCTCATAGACATTCAAAGCAACCCTCCCAACGAGCACACCATGGCTCACAACATGGAGGCAGTTATGCTAAATTTGATCATATGGACTTCATGACTATGCAACAAGAACCATCCTTTCAAGCCTATGTGGAGCAATACGTGGAACAAAACAAAGACCAATTCTTGGAAAGTCTTATCAACAAAGGCGCTAAAGTTCCATATAACTTTGATGTTCACCACAAAATCAAGAAACAGAATCCTTCAACTGATGAGTTGATCTTACAAATGCAAAAGGATATAGACAGAATAAAGGCTCCCAAAAGCACATTTCATTTGGACTCCATATGTCCTAACCCCATTGACAAAAGTGTGGTGATGGTAGAATTTCCTAAGAAGGTTGAATTCCCAACATACGACAAATATGATGGCATGGGTGACCCTCACGACCATGTTCGACAATTCTACATAATGAGCTTTTCCTTTCACCATGAAGACTCCTACTTGCTGAGATTATTCCCAAGGAGTTTAAAAGGTCAAGCCATGGAGTGGTTCACCAACCTTTCCCCTCTAGTAAAGACATTTAGAGAACTTGTCCAAAGATTTGTGCAACATTTCGCTTACAATTTATCTAGGTCGGTCACCATGCTTGATTTGTGTAAACTTAAGCAAAATCAAGGGGAATCTTTTGTCACCTTTTTACAACGATGGAGGCGATTGTGTTCGAAATACCCAAGGACAATCCCTGAAGAAGAGAGAATTGATATCATTGTGAACAATCTAATACCAGAACTCAAATATGAAGTCAAGAAAATCCCATTTAATTCCTTTGATACTATGGTAGAGGTGGCATGTCGCATTGAGGATGTCCTAAAAGAACAAGGAATTTTGGCTAAACCAACAAATAACAACAATAGCCAAAATAACAATACTAATGGTAACAAGGACAAAAAGAACTCTTATTGGAACAAAAACAAGCAAGTCGTCAACGACGGAGTTGTTGATTCATCTCAGATCAAAAATGAAGGAGTTCTTAATCTCTCTCATGCAGTTCAAGCTATGAAGTTGCAAACATCGTCAACGCAACAAGACAAACCTCAGTATCAAAAGAGATCTAAAACGGAGAAAAGACAATTCACTAAATTGGGAGAATCCTATGCAGATGTTTTTAAGACACTAGTTGCTCATAATCTGGCGCACCCACAGGATCCTACAAAACATCGAATACCAGATCCTTTACCTCATTGGTGGGATGCTAAGGCTTTTTGCGTTTTCCATAATGGGATTGGACACGACATAGAAAATTGTTTTAAACTCAAGCATCTTGTCCAAGACCTTATTGAGAAAGGACAATTACAAGTGGATGGGTTAACTACTAATGCAGACCATAAAGCCTTTAAAGAGCCCTTGCCTAAATATGAAAAAGGAGAGAATTCTAGCAGTAAGAATGGCAAGGCAGCTATTAACTATACATACACACATGCTGATAATGTGATTAACATGCTTGAAGTGGCTGACGATAATATCAACATGGTGAGAAAGAAAGATCCTCATGGACATAATGTGGACTCAGTTCCTATGACTAATGAAAGACCCGCTGTGGTGATAAGAGGTCCTCACTCACAAGGAATGCCCCAGTCCCTCAATGCTGTCACTAGGGGTCAGGCCCAAACACCCATTATCATCAAAGGTCCTAGCACTAGCAAGTCTAAATAGCCCGTGTCCAAAGGTGCTCCTCCAAAATCTATCGTTGGTCCTGATTCTAATTATAACCTTATTGACCAACTACAACGTACACCCGCTCAGATATCCATTTTTGAGCCTTTAGAATTATCTCCTAAGCACAAGCGCGTCCTCGAGGATGCTTTGCGAGCAGCCAATGTCCCTAATAACTTAGACATCGACCAATTCCAAAACATGGTCAACCATTTGGCTAGCCCTCATTTCCTCACCTTCTCAGAAGAAGATGACAAATCCATTAGCCACCCACATAATTTGGCCTTACACATCGAGGTCATGATTCATAAAACCTGTGTTAGGCGTGTACTGATAGATGGGGGTGCGGGGCTCAATATTTGTACTCTAAGTTTGTTGCTAGCTCTAGGGTATTCCGAGAACGTCATTGACACAAAGAAAAGAATCACAATCAAAGCATATGATGAAGCAGAAAGAAGTTCTAAGGGATTGGCTGTTTTGCCTATTCGTATTGGTCCCGTAGAAAGAGACATATTATTCCAAATTGTTGATGTTGGACCTCTCGCCTACAACATTTTGCTAGGTAGGCCATGGATTCATGAAATGCAGGCAGTCCCATCGACATATCACCAGTGTGTTAAGTTCCCCCATAACGGTGTAGAAATTTGCATCCCGGGAGACAGTGCTCTATCAGTTAATAACATTTCTGCGGGATCACATGTACCTTTGAATAGAGAAGCTGACAGTCCTAGTAGTTCACTTGAACAATGCAAGTAGAAATTCAAGACCATGGACCTTGGGATGGGAGATTATAAGATTGATTCTTTTACAAAAATGCCAATCTCTCCTAGGTCTTATGGGAGACCCTCCCCAAATGTGAAGCCTTCATCATCAGCAATGACGTTATTTGGGAAATTTGTTGAGTCTTCGGTCCCCATTCAAGAAGAGAAAAAGGAAGTTGCTGTAAGGAACTGGATATATCACGAAGAGAAATACAAACATAATGAGAATTTTGCTCCTTCACCTGAAACTTATGGGAAAGGATATACACTGGTTAAAAATATGGGATATCCGGGATTTGGTCCCCTTAGTCATAGGCTGGACGCTAAAGCTGAGCCTCTTGATCATGCTCTTTTTGGACGCAAAAATAAGTCCATGACCGGCTTAGGTTTTGAGAATAAGAAGAAGAAAGGTATCCCTGTCCCAGCTGCAACGGACAGTGACAGTGATGCAGATTATACACCCGATCTCTCCAACCAACAAGATGTGTCTGATGATGGGGTGCCCTCAACGAATCTCCTTTGGGGAGATTCCACAGATTTGATGCTTAATAGTCCTACTATCCCAGCTGCGACGGATAGTGATTGTGTGACTTCTAGATCGACAAAGGAAAGTGTTACTATCCTAGCTGCGACGGATAGTACCAATACTAGCACTAGAGAGGGGGAAACCCTTCCTAACCTTGAGGCTTCTACATCACGAGGCCTAAATGATGACTCAAAGACAGACTCCCATGAATATGAATGGGATTCACTTTCAGATGCAACAATTGATCTAGACGTGGATATTATCCATGCCTATAGTACCCAACCCGATGCAACTAACGATCCTAGTGTCAGACTAGAGGATTGCCCTCCTCAAATCGCCTTAGTAGATGATGCTTCGTTTGATAGCATGAGCCCCAATTTAGGTATCTTAGGAGAAGACTTGATGAGCTCCGATTATATGGTCACCAGAGATGACACCTTTCACATTAACAACATCGAACCTACCATTGACTTGCCCCTTGTTCACTTTGACTTGATTGACTGGCCTCAGCGCCACCACGAGCCCACATTCCTCATATTTTGCAACGATTACGAAATTGCTTGCTATCTGAATGCTCTTGAACCCATGGCTTCTTCCACCAGTGAACCAACAACCAGCATGACAGAGCCTGATATTAAGTACCTCAGTCTCAAAACAAAAGAGAAAAAGAAAAATAGGTCTGATGGCGAAAACCACTTTGTGGCGGTGTCAGAACCAAAAATAGTAAAAAGAAATGACGCATCCAAAGGTGAAAACCTCTTTGAGGCACCTAAGGATGGGGTACTTAATAACTTGCCGAGTTATTTTCAGGATAGATCATCAATCTTGATTGAACCAACAAAGCCGGTCAATCTAAACACAGAAGAAAATCCTCAGATAGTCCATCTTGCTCAGTCTTTATCAGAGGAAGAGACCAAGGCATATGTACAATTTTTACAGAAAAAGAAAATTAATTTTGCATGGACCTACTCAGACATGCTAGGGCTTGACACAAATCTCATAATGCATCACTTATCTATAGCTCCAGGAGTCAAGCCAATAAAACAGAGACTAAGAAAAATGCATCCACATATAGCTCTACTTGTCAAAGGAGAATTAGAAAAGCTTTTGAAAGCTAGATTTATTAGAGCCATCGATTATGCAGAATGGATCTCAAACATAGTACTGGTCTCTAAACATGATGGGTCCATTCGTGTCTGCACAGATTTTAGAGATCTAAACAAAGCCTGCCCAAAGGACAACTTTCCACTTCCAAACATTGACATGATAGTGGACATGACGGCGGGCTATGACATATATTCCCTAATGGATGGTTTCTCGGGGTATAATCAAATCAAAATAGCTCCTGAAGACCAAGAGAAAACAGCATTCACATGTGCATGGGGAACCTACTGTTGGAACGTCATGCCATTCGGGTTAAAGAATGCAGGAGCAACCTACCAAAGAGCTATGACAACTATCTTTCATGATATGATGCACAAAAATATGGAAGATTATGTGGATGATACCCTGGCAAAATCAAGAAAAAGGGACACACACCTCAATGATCTGGAAGTAATTCTAGATCGTATGGAACAATTTCAACTCAGATTGAATCCAAAGAAGTGCGCATTTGGCGTCACCTCAGGCAAACTTTTAGGATTCATAATATCAGCAAAAGGTATCGAGGTTGATCCCAAAAAAGTCCAAGCAATCCTAGATATGCCACCTCCTCGAAATATCAGCCAAATGAGAAGTCTTCAAGGACGTCTTCAATCAATTAGGAGGTTTATTTCTCAGCTTGCAGATAGAGCGCCCTTCAACAAGACATTGCATAAGGGTGCTTCTTGTGTTTGGAACGAAGATTGTCAAAAGAGCCTAGATCAGATCAAACAATACTTGGCTAATCCTCTGATCTTAATGCCTCCTATTCCAGGGAAACCATTGATCCTATATATCTCAGTTACAGACACTTCCCTGGGGGCATTATTGGCTCAAACAGATGATACTGGGAAAGAACGGGCCATCTACTATATCAGTCGTACTCTAGTCTCTTATGAGATCAATTACAATAATATTGAGAAGTCTTGTCTCACGGTGGTGTTTGCTTCTCAAAAGTTGCACCACTACATGCTTGCTCATACCATACACTTGGTTGCCAAAATTGATCCCCTTAAATATTTGCTTGGTAAGGCTTCCCTGACGGGTAGACTTGCTAAATGGATGATGGTCCTCACTGAATTTGACATAGAGTATGTTGAAAGGAAGGCAATAAAAGGGAAAGCTATTGCTGACCAATTAGCTGATTTTCCAATCCAAGATAGTACGCCAATCCAAGTGGAATTCCCAGATGAACACATCTTATATACCACTACTCGCACTTGGACAATGTTCTTTGATGGCTCCCGCATGCAAAATGGATCAGGTGCTGGAGTGTTATTTGTTTCTCCACATGGGTACAACATTCTGAAGTCTTATAAACTATTATTCCCATGTACCAATAATATTGCAGAATATGAAGCTTTAACTAATGGCTTGAAAATGGCTATAGAATGGAATATCACAGAATTACATGTCTTTGGGGATTCTCAGCTAATCATCAACCAAGTCAATGAAGAGTATCAAACCAAGGATGACAAATTGATACCCTATAAAAAGATGGTTGATTCGTTGAGACGCTATTTCACCTTTGTGACGTTTCAACAAATTTCTAGGATAGAGAACAAAGCTACAGACGCCATGGCCACATTAGCTTCACTTCTTCAGTTGGAGACACATGAATCTAGATTTGAATTCCTGGTGGAAGAGCTACATCATCCCATCTTTGACTCATCTGAAAGCCGTGTCATTTGTGCCATTATCACACACGAGTCTTCCCGATATGGTGCTATCTATTCATATCTTCGTGATGGCATCATCCCTGACACATTCACCTGCTCCGAACGCCGAAACCTCATCCGTAATGCCTCTCGCCACACCCTCATCTCTGGTGACTTATATAGAAGGGGTTTAGATGGGACACTCCTTAGGTGCTTGGAAAAGGATGAATCCAACCAAGCATTAGCTGACATCCACGAGGGCATTTGTGGTGGGCATTCTAATGGTCTTGCCATGGCCCGAAGGTTGCTTAGGGCGGGATATTATTGGCCCACAATGCAGATGGACGCAGTCACCTTTGCTAAGTCATGTGAAAAATGTCAGAAACACGGCAACTTGATTCATGCTCCGGGTAGGGAGCTGATTCCTTCTATTTCTCATTGGCCATTTCAGCGCTGGGCCTTTGATCTGGTTGGGCAGATTCATCCCAACTCATCAGGTGGACACAAGTTCATTATTACTGCCACTGACTACTTCACAAAATGGGTGGAGGCCGTACCACTTTCTGTTGCTTTAGGAAGGACCATTTCTTTGTTCATCTTGAATCATATCATTTGCCGATTTGGAGTGCCTTCTGAGATCATTACTGACAATGGAGGTCAATTTAAGAATAAGGACCTAAAGCACCTATGCAAAAAGTTTAAAATCAAGCAACATTGGTCCTCCATATATTTCCCACAAGGAAACGGACAGGCAGAAGCTTCTAACAAAACCATTCTTAAGATTCTTCATAGAATAGTACACAAGAATGGTAGGGATTGACACTTACAAATCAATCCAGCACTATGGGCTTACCGAACCAGCATTCGTACACCTACAGGAGCCACTCCTTTCTCTCTCACCTATGGCACTGAAGCAATATTGCCTTTAGAAGTCGAGATACCATCCCTTAGAGTCTCACTCAAAGGTTTGATTACAGATGAGGATTACCGCGCCATGAGGTTGCAGGAACTAGAACTTCTAGATGAGAAGCGTAAGGCTTCCTTTGATCATATGAGAGTGTATCAGAAGCGTATGTCCAAGGCATTCAACAAGAAGGTTCGCCCTAGAGAATTTCAAATAGGTGATCTTGTTTTACGAGAAAACCCTAAGAACCAACAAAACAGAGAGCAAAAGGGCAAGTTTGAACCTAACTGGCTTGGACCATATGTCATCACAGCTACTTTTGGTACTGGTGCGTATTTACTGTCAGATCCTGATGGAGAACAGCTCCCTAATCCCATCAACATTGTGCACCTTAAGAAGTTCTATCCTTGATGCCTGTTCTGTCTGAGGGCATCCTTTGTATATATCTTATTGGTCCTGAAAAAATTCCAAAAAAAATTTTTTTTCATATATGATGCTGAAAAAATCCTAAAAAGCATAAAAAGTCCTAAAAAAAAAAAATACACAAAAAAATCAAAATATTCAAAAAATCAAAAAAAAAATAAAAAAAAAATAGAAAAAGTGCCTTGGTGAAAACCTAGCAATAGGCGCCTTGGTAGCAAAAATCCAAAAAAATGAAAAAATGAAAAATGATTCCAAGTGGTGAAAACCTGGAAACAGGCGCTACTTGAGGCCTTTGTACCCCTATTTGTTAGCATGCGTCCTCGACACTTATACCTTGACCTTATTTGGCCTAGTCTGGAATTGGTCTTTGTCTTTGCCTAGGGGGCATAACTGTTCGCATAGGTCCTTTTGGTGCGCTTGTCTCTGGGGATATTTTACAACAGGTGTTTTTCAAACACCACCCCAAACAGTGTTTCTCAACACTACCCTTGCGTCGAGTGTTTCTCAACACTTATCAGATGTCTTACCCCACAGTCTAGTATGATGTGATATTTCTCATTTGCAGATGTGATACTCAGAATTTGACTCTCTGACCAACACACACGCACTTAAACCATCAACTCGCTGACGATATGATGACTTTATTTTTTCTTTGTGTGCTGTCTATGAGGATTTCTTTTGATGAGTGGTCTCTCCCTGAGAAGTTTTCGATGATGCATCGCTAGAAGACTGAGGGAATAAGACCATGTTTTCTTTCTTTATCTGCTTGTGGGTATATTTTGTTGGTCCTACCTGTCATGAGCATTTATGCTAGTCTTACTTGACACTATGGATCGACAAGGTATTATCCTTGACTGTTTTGCGAGTACATGCTTTTTAGCTATCCTGACTTTCACATGTCTTGATACAAGCATAATCTCGCCATATCGAATTTAGGTAATCTCACTGCATTAGTCATCTTGACCTATATGTCTTTGATGCCTAGATGAGATTCCCACATCTCTATCTGATAAAGATCATATTCATATCCACATAGTTACGCTAGTGTGCATTATATGATCTTACGACGCTACCAATAACGCTCGATGATGATAATTAGATGTCTATAAGTGTTGTGACCTTGCAAGTCAACCATTTTTTATAGTAGCTTACATTTTTAGGTTCATGTTAGTCTAGTCCTGCATCTTGCACATGGAGAGAGCTCTCCTTTTCATCCTACATGGACCTGTTAGTCAACTGCGCTCACTTTCTCTCCTTCTTGATCATGTCTTTCGCTCCTTGTCTTTTTCATCTCGAACCTGTTCCTGTTCATCACAAGGGGTTAATAACATCATCATATCTATATTAAAAACCATCATTTTCAAAAACATAAGTCCACATCATACATATGAGAATTAAACATACAACTATGAGAGAGAACATACATAAGCACATACATAAGCATTTTGAGAAAAATGACAAGACAATATACATAAACTGATACATCCATCACAAGTGAGACAAATACACATGATATATCAAACATCCAGTAATCTCATAAATCAATAAATGTCATGATATACAATATGAGATCTCAAAATCTGGATCAAAAGTCTCAAAATATATCTCAAACATCTAAAAACCTAACCCTAAGACTTGCTACCACCCTCGTGAGGAACTCGTGGTGGTGGAGGAGGCATGGCTCTCCTATCGAGTACCACGTCTGATACCCCTACCCGCTGAGAGTATGATGGTGCTCTCTCACCCTCTGGGACGGCCTGCAGATATAACCCATGATAGTAAGCAGCTCTCGCTGACTCCTGTCGGAGCTCCAATGCCTCGGCCTGTGCCATCGCCTCATGGCGTGCTATCTCTGTTCTGAGATCAGCTATCTGCTGATCCTGCTCTGCCCTCAGATCCAGGAGCTGCTGATCTCTCACAGCTATAGTGGTCCGCAGCTGCTGTATCTCGGTCTCCCGAGCCTGTATCTGGGCTCTCAGGTCCTCTCCCCCTGCAGGCTGCTCCTGCTGTACCTCTGCCTGCCGGCGAGCTGGTCTCGCCTCCTCCTCAGGAGTGGCTGATCTCTGTCCCCGTGACCATTTACAGCCACCTGATCCTGACCCCTCTCCTCTCTCCATCCTCCTCCCTCTCCCCCTCCCACCATCTCCTCCATCTCCTCCCTCCTCTCCTCTGTCCCCTCCGTCTCCTCCCTCTCCCCCCGGCGCTGGCACCTGAGCATCTGGTACTATAAATCGAGGGAATGGTACCCTCCACCGCTCTGCTCTGTAGGCTCCATCAGCCCCTGCGTCTGCCACATCTGAGAAATAATCCTAAGGCTCGCCCCTGATAGCTGCTATCTCTGCGACAGCCTGCTGATAATCTAACATGGGTAGCCACCCATGACCCTCCTCGTCTCTGGCCCTGGCATATGTAGTAGTCTCTGTCGAGACTCGCTGCTGCCGCCATACCCGAGTGATGCAGAATCTCTCTACAATCTCTGCATATCGACCTACCAGTGGCCGACTGCACAGCATATAACTCAGCTCATCTGTGGCATCCCCCCAAACCTCAACCTCCCTGTACGGCCTCCATGTGAATGAGGCTATCTCATCCAAAATCCGTCGATAATAGGTCACATCCCCTGAATGGGCATGTGATATAAACCCGATGTACCTATAAATAAAGGGGTACCTCCTCTCCCTCGGCTGAACCCTGGGGTGCACCACAGCAATGTGCTCCCATGCCCATACCTGTGCTAGGATGGCACCACATGCCCATGTCCGACCGTCCCTGTAGACGATCTCATGCAGCTCATGATACATCTCTGCTAGGATCGCAGGCCCCTATGCCATCCGTCGGGGCCTGCCTACCAAGTCTACTAGTAGCCTGCCCCATCCGAGCGGGAATCCCTTCTGACTGCGATCAGTCATCAGGATCTGTGAAATGATCGATGCCACAATACATGGCACCGGATAATCTCGGCCAAAGTCATCAAGCAGTCGCTCCCAGCTGACATGCCTGTCTAGGATGGTCACATCCTGAAACATCTCCTGAATCAACCGACGCCCCTCAGTGACATCCTGATCATAGTATACCTGTGACAACACATAAATCATGTTAGTTTTCATCTTTTGAAAACATTACATTTTACATGACTATCTTAAAAACATGATTATACTTACAGGCTCTCCGTGGCATGGAACTCGAAGGATCCTATAGACATCCTCCAGTGTGATGGATGCCTCGCCTGTAGGAAGGTGGAAGGTGTTGTGCTCGTTGTGCCATCTCTCAGCCAGCGCAGTCAACAACTCATGATCTGCTCTGATATACGGATACCGCAACAGATACCGGAATCCCATAGCCCTGATATCGGCATTGCCCGGATCATCCAGATCTCGGACACACCGCAACCCAGTCACCTTCGGCGCTCTGATAATGAGCGCCGAAAAAACCTCCTGAAAGCCAAAACCAAACCCGTTGTTAGTACATATCATGATGGATGTCCAAAAACTCAGTATAAAAAATATCTTAAAAACGTAACATTGTCTAGACCCATGTCATTTTTGCTCAAAAATGCATTAAATATCAAATTTTTCAACTGGGCGATATTCTTTTTTGGAGAAGTATCGTGCGATACTTCTCCCTATAGTGGGGCGATAAACCTTATGTCAAGCGATACTTCACCCAGTATCGCGTGATCTTTCTCCCAGTATCGTGCGATACTGGTGTCTAGAGCGTGCGATACTTTTGGGGCACGCGAAGTATCGCGCGATACTTCTCCCCAAAGCGCGCGATACTTCTAAAGTATCGCGCGATATTTCGCCCAGCACAAAATTTTGAAATTTAAAATTTGAAAAAAATGTGCTAAAAGAAGCTATTAAATGCTAAAAATGACCAAAAAGCTCAAGTTTTTTGAAAACATACCGGGGCAGGATAGTGTGGTGGCCGGTTATGCAATCGGGCGCGCTCGAATCGATGCCTGTGGACGGGAACTCCTGCTTGCTGAGCCATTTTCTCTCTCTAAAGCTCTGAAATTCTCAAATCACTAAAAGACAAATAATTTTTGAAAATGACATTTTGACCCCTTTTATAGCATTTTGACTTTTTGACCTAATTTTCAAAACACCTCAGAATTGCGCAAAAATTGCACCCCTAGCTAATTTCGACGTCCTGGATCCATTTTCGGACTCGAAATCAAAATCTGAGATCATCTTCATAGTCAAAATTGCGTTTCAAATTCTTCCCCCCCTTCTGCGCAGTTGGCTGATCTTTTGAGGCCTAATCTTTTAATCTTTGCTGGGGCATCGTCATTCCTTCCTTTTCATGTCTTCCAAACTTCTAGTCTTTCATTCATAGCCATTTCATTCCCTCATTTCTCGCGTTGACTACATCTTTCCAGTCAGGCTGGGGCATGTTCTATTACCTAATGGTTTACCTATTTGACCCTTACATTCGATTATGATTTGATCAAATCTTTATCCATTTGCTGTCTCTCCTCTACCTGATTTCGATTTCGATTCCGAGGGGGCAGTACCTATGAGATTCTCATCCCCAATCGCTTGATTCTCTTGATTCAGACATCTTTTGTGAGCTTTTGCTCAAAACTTGAGATTCTTATCTCCCAATTTTAGACATTGATTATTGCCTAGCAGCGACGGTGATAAGTTTTGTCTAAAGCTTGATTTGCACCTAGCAGCGATGGTGTTGGTCTAAGCTTTTATTTATGTTTTTCTGGATGTGATCCCGAATCGACCTCATATCTGAGTTGTTTTGTGATCCCAAATCGATCTCACATTGCAACTTCATTCTTTGACTACATGTGTTCCCAAATCGATCACACATTAGTCAAAGAGGGGCAAATGTATGCACCCTAAAATGGTCGCCTAGACTTTGGGCCCCATTTATTTGATTTATCAATCCTGAATCATTTTGATCATTAATCAATATTTTTAACAATATCAATTTCTTGATCAAGTCTTAATTTCGATCATATATTGGATTTTTATCCTTGGGCTAACCATTTATCCTAAGTCTTTATTTATTTAAAAGGAATATTTCCTCCCCTTTTAATAAATAAAAAGCCCCCACTTTTCCTCTTATCCTAAGTTGCACAAATAAAGTATTATTCCTATTTTATAAAAAAGAAAAAAGCACCTTTTGTCTCACATGAGGCTCAAAAGTCAACACTTCACTCTCATTGGAGGATACTTGTGCACATGGATTGCTCCTCTTTCAAGCTCCACCGCTGATTAAGTCTTTTTGCCTCTTAATCTCCATGGTCCATTTCACCTCATTTCTTATAAAAAGAGAGCTCTCTCCTCCATTTGCATATCCATATTTTATGCTATTGTTATGCTGCAGGTTTTCTAAATACATTTGGAGCTTTTTGAAGACATTGAAGACTTGTTGCTTTCATCATTTTAGTTGCATTTCATAATAGTTTTGCTTTCATAGTTACATTCATGGCATCATAGATTAGATTTCCTTTTATGCAATAGAATAGATCTCACATAGCTTAATTAGGGGCTTGGAATCTATTGTACTTCTTTTCATAGCTTAGTTTGCACTTCATTTGATAGATTAGTCTTGCACATTAATACTAGTTGCATTTGCATTTCATTTCCATTTAGATTCTTGGAGATATTGGCATTATTTCCCTTGTCTTCACTTGAATCTCTCATTGTATGGTTGACTAGCAAGGTCATGAGTTTATAGCTCTAGCTGAGAGCAATTGTACAAATCTTGCAACTCCATGCATAAAGAGCTATGAGCTGCTTTGTGAGGCCTCATTCTTGAGCAACCTTGCAAGTAATGGTTCATAGAAGTGCATATTTTAGTGTGTACAAATAGCACTTGTGTTATGATAATATATTATCAATGGATTGGTGATCTCCTCATTCATAGTGGTGCAAGGGAGGATGAGGATAGGGGCCAAAGGCACACCCTAATCAGGATGTACCTTGCAGAGATAACACACGGAAGCAACAATACACAAAAGAGAGAGAGGGAATGCAAATCAACTCCTTATACTTCTTCAAATTAATTCATACATGTTAGACTATAAGGCCTTCCCAGTTAGGGCCAAATATTGCAATTCAAGTACAATAGTCCCCCAACATGCAAGGATTCAGAAACTATCTTCAATCTTCTAACTTCTATCTTCTAAAATTGATGTCCTAAAACTACGACCAAAAGATTATAATATATACAAGAGGTTACCAAACAAGTCATCCTTCAGATCCACCATTAAGCAAAGGAACGACTAGATCTAGGTCCACACACTTCCCAATGATAGATACCAACATTAAATCCACGACCATAATTAATTTCACAAGTCAGCCTCAATAGAAAACTAAAACAAATAGCTCAGTAAGAAAGGACAATCGAGCACCAGGAAAAGATAATTGAGTGCCAGGGAATTAACCAACTTGGTTAACAAAGGAAATCGAACAACTACCGAGCCAACTTGGTTAAAGTAGGAACCAAGAAACACATGAAAACTCAAACTTGTTTTTGGTGATATAGGATTGCCAAGGACTTGAGATGCTCCTGCATCAAACACCTGGGGTTATTTGAAATGATTCTTTGAATCATGCAGTAGGTACAACCCAAGAGGAACCCAACTTAAATTGTGAAATCTATGAACTATCTTCAATCAATTTTTTCTTCCACTTTAGTAGATATTCCATATACTATTTTCGTCTTGTACTTCTGCCAGTTCTTTGTTCCAAAATCTGCTCAACTTCTTCTTTCTGTTTCTTAGGATAATCATTTGGTACTACCATTTATTCATCTGATTCATGGTACTCATACAAATTAGTAATGTTGAATATAGGTGATATATCCATGTGTAAGGCCTACCCTATATCGACATAGCTTAACATTATTTCTCACTTACATACTCTCCAGTCAATATTGATTTTGGTTAAAGTCGGAATATTTTGGGACATTATATTTGATGGACTAGACATTATTAGTATTATTTATGTCATGTGATGATTCCTTCAGTATACATTATTGATGATGTTTATGGTGTTTTGAGTATACGCATGCATTATGATGATTATTTATGTATTTTAATTCAAATGGAGGAATAGGTTATGTTATTTTGACTATGAAATCACTTATGGTTATCCGGTGCAAAAATGGAAAAAAAGTTATTAAATGAGAAATGTAGAATGTTCAATCAATTGATTAAACAATTTGATATATATATATATATATATATATATATATATATATATATATATATATATATATATATATATATATACTTGTGATTTTATTGAGCTACTGATGTTCTACCTCAGTGTATAGGAAAATTACCATGGAAATTGTCAGAGAATTAGTAACCAACCTTATGTCCAAACTGTAAAGCCAAGGTTGAATCTAATGAAGAGATTCAAACCTCATTGTTAAGTAATTTAATTCGTGACTGTAGGTTGTATGTATGTATTAGGTGCTTCTTCATATGCTTAGTGACATGTCAATGTTGTATTATGTATTTTATAGTGTCACTTGACTTGTTATATGTTTATGTAATAACATGTCTACTAAGGTTGGCAATGTAGCCCTGAGCCTAAACAACTTATTAAGAACCTAATTAAACCCCGTTTGTTTGGAAATACTTGTAGAGTCCCACCAATGAGATTATTTAAATTTAATTTTTTTATTCTAGTCACTTTTAGAGGCCAAAAAGTGGTCCTAAAGACCAATTTTAGCAAAATTCAAGTACCTTAGTGATAGAGGTATGGGTTAGGAACATTTTTAACACTTCTAGAACCCCCTAGTGGCCTAGGTGATCCTCCTAATGACCCATTTTCAACATGTTACGAAAATAGAGTAAGTCTTGACTTTTACCCAAACCCACACTCCTTTCCAATTTAGCATTTATGATAGGGGACAAAGGAAAGCCAAAAGACTGAAGGGTCAATTCTGAATTTAATGTTGGTGGGTGGGTACAATTTGGAGGCCTTTTTAGAGGCCCTTTGGAGAGTTAGTGGGTGTTCACCCACTCTCTAATTTTAAAGACATTAGGTTTTTGGATTGAAGGAAGCAAAAGGGATTGGGCTCTTCTCAAAGATCATTTTACCATAGCACTTATGAAGGTTGGTCTCCACCATTTCCATGTAAGCTTTCTTGTTTTGTTGCAAATAGAGTAGTATGTATTTCATTCTCTTGTATGTGGATTCTATGTATTGTTGTGATATTGTGATGTAAGGGATCAGATTGTGGTTTGAGTTCATGCTTATAGTTTTATTTTTGTTTTGAATGAGAGATTTTTTTGAAGGGTGTAATGGCATTACTCACCCTTGGATAAGGAAGAAGTGGTCATGTATGGTGGAAGGGGTTAGTTGGATTCCATGGAAGTGTAGAGTCTCTTCTCATGGAGAGAAAAGGGAAAAGATGCAAGGTGTATGGGCCCTTGCATGTCAATAAAAGTTATTGATCTTGATTTGGGGGAGATAAGGAGGAGAATGTGTAGAAGAATGTATGTGGGTTATAGCCTTGGAAAGGCATGGTTTTGTATGTATTTCATTGGCAATCTCCTACATAGAAATCCACCTTCACCCCTTGTTATGGATTCATGGTGAATCCCATTGTGCAAGCCTTGGGAGGGTGTTCTTTGTTGTTGTGTTTATGTTATGTGAATGTGTGAATATCACTCGTTGGTTACCGGTTCTCCTAGCTTGGGGTTGGTCTCCTTGAGACCTAGGATGGGAGGTGAGCTCTCCGTGTATGGTTTTATGTTTTCATTTTGCAGATTTTGATGGAGCCATTATTATTTTTGGAGCTTAGAAAGTGCTCATGATGTCAAATTGTTGGACTCTTCTCCATTGTTGTATCACCCATTGTCTTTTATTCATGTTGAAGGTAGATCTTGTAAAAGAATGAGTCAAATGTGTGGACTCCAATATTGTAAATATAAATTTAGTCATTGATAGTTATGTGCTCAAGATTATATTGAAATGCAAATTATATATCAAATGTATTGCTTGCAAAATTTCAAAGTGTGATACTACCTTCTTATTTCTTTTATTATCTGGATTTATATAACAATGTGATCAAAGTATTATACCTCAAATTCATATGGCGTCTTAAAATATTCTTGAGAAAATCTTGGTAACAATAGATTTCTAATTAGATTGTAACACTAAATAGTAAACTACCTAATTTTCAATACCCTATAAACATTCTATTATTTGGTTGCGTAAACAAAAAAAACTTGACATCTACATTTAACTCTACAAATGAAAATAAAACATGGACAAAGCAAATAAATAAATAAATAACACTTTCCAAAATTTAGAAAGCAAAATGCTCTCTCAAAAATGTACAAAGAAAAGAATTAATTCTTTTTACAGAGAATATTCTTTCCATATTCCCCTCCTAATTAACCCTTTAGTACTAACCCAAATGTTTTAACAAATAGGAAAGGCATATTTGTTTTCACCCAACTCATGGGCCCCACACCTTTATCTTTCCCTTACCTTATTACCCTATGTATGGGCGTAGGAAATAAGGGAAGGAGAAATCTTTTTTTTAATGCTTACCTTGCTACTTGCTGAGGGGACTATCTTTTGGTCACCATCACATTGGGTATAGCACCACCCCAAAACATGCACCCATTTCCTTATGTACTATGCTCCCGTGACATTTCTTGGTGACATGTTTAAGCTACCCCCACTTGCCATTCGAATTTCCTTGCATTTGGTAAAAGGGTTAATGCATTTGGTGGGCCCCAAACTATATGCTTCCTTAAATCTGCACTTATCTCCTTCAAAGAATTCAACCCCTTTTGCAGCCCCTTGACTTTTTGACTAATCACTCTTCCCACTTGGCATGTGGGCCAAGGGAAAGGGGTAGGATGGATTAGTAGGTAGTTTTGTAGGTAGATTAGTAGGATGGATTAGTAGGTAGTTTTGTAGGTAGATTAGTAGGTTGGTTAGTAGGTATTAAGTTAGTTTAAGTTTGGTTAAATAGACTTACTTTTTATTCTTATTTTTAAATTGTGTAGTCATGTTTATAGATTACCAATTTTACTTTTTTTAAATTGCATAGTTAGTTATAGTTTAATAATTCACCTTATTTATTGAAATTGTTTAGTCTATTGGAGTAATAGACTTACTCGGGTAATTTAAATTGTATAGTTTAGATCTATGATTTACATTTGATTTAATAGTGATTATTATTATTATGTGCTTTCAAGCAATTGTTAAAAAGGGTAAAATCTTAATAAAGATGTATTGATAGGTTAGGCTATTTTCAAGATTTGTTTTTAGATTTTAATTTGTATTCTTGTGCATAGTCAATTTATTTATTTAATTTTATTTTGATTAATTGAAATGTGCTTTTCATATGTTCTAAAGGGATAGAGCTTAATTTAATTTATGTTAGGAGATTAATGGATTATGTTTGCATGTGTTTCTATATAGGGGTAGAATTTTATTAAAATTTATATTAGTAGGTTATCCTATCATGAAGGATTAAGAGTTTTAGGAACAGTAGGAAATGTGATACATATTGTTCCTAGTATTTAAAATAGTTATTATTCATAAAAATAATGTGTGATTAAATGTAGTTAGGACTTTCCTTCCAAATAAAAGAAGTGAAATTAATTAATTGCAAACTATGATAGTTCGTTAGGAATTTTAAACACATTCTTTACCATTATATTTGGATTAAATTATTGTGTTGAGTTCTCTAACTTAAATGTGTTAGGAAATCTAATGTGAGTAAAATAATTATATTAGAATTGGTTTAATGGATAATACGTAGATAGGGTTAAATAATTAGATTTAAAATGCTTAAGGATTGAAAGGTTATTGAAAGGGTTTTATTTATTCAACTTGAAGGTGACCTAGGTTCATGTCTAAAGGATACATTTAATGTTGTAAATAGTTTAATGTTGAAAATGCAATATGTATTAGTTTAATGGATAATGTTATAATCAGGAGTAAGAATTTAAGTATTGCTAGGCCAGCCTAATTCAATTTATGTTCTTAACAATGACTTTCGATCATGATGCCACACCTTGTTAAACATGAAACTATAGTTAATTCAACCCGACCCAAGTGGTCCTATAACATTATAACTTAGGGACTCTGACCGTATAACAAGTTGGAACACCGACCTTGCATCTGCATGTGATGAGACCCAATTCAATATATGACTAGACCTTGCAACTCAAACAAACTAACTTTACCATGTCGTCACTGTTCTGCAACGTATTCAGTATTAGTTATGTCCTAGTAGTTGTATGCACTTTTGTTTTTAAAAAAAAAAATTGTCTGTGTGTTTTTGCCCTAGTTTTGGGCATGACATTCTAGTATCAGAGCTTTGGGTTCCACTTTAGGGCCTTGAGTTCACTATGCTTAGTCTATGTATGTGAGACCCTTGCCATATGAAAAATGCTTCTATGATGAGTGAGCGCGAAGGAAGCGAGACATATAGCTTCAGGTGCGCAGTATATGATTCCAAACTTGGTAGGCACGTTTCTAGAGCTCACTCATTTTCTTAATTATTGAATTTCCTTTCCTTTTTACTCTCGAAAAACTTAGTTATAATAGGATTCAAAATTTACCTTCAGTCAAATCGTTCGACCATGTAATCCTTAACTTGAAGCGATAATTTTCCAAATCAACATAAAAGTATCCAAATCAATAGCTAGAATGGAATCTTCTTCCACAAATTTCTACCTAGAACCTTATTAAATACCAATTGAAGCATTATCTCACTTGCCTAGTCTATGAGTCATCTCTGGGGAATGTGGCACTTTCACTTCCAAGGCTCTTATTTTATTGCTACAGGAAGGGTGCTGAAAAAGTTGTTGAATCTATGATTAATGTTACCCTTTGCATTCCGACCTTCTGCATTTTGTTCTTCTTCCATCATCATGCTAGTAGATTTAATTGAATAAGTTTGAAGATGTTAGCTGCCCTCATACCCACTATTGACTCTTGGTTTCATTCTAAAAGCATCCTTACAATATTATATCTTCTACATATTACTGCAAGCATAGACAACATTCAGGTTATATGTTTACTTATTTATTTTGGGATTAGTTGTAGCATATACATTGTATCATTTTGACATCTTTGGGCATGCGTGTATCTTCTTTTAAAATTTTCTCTTCCATCTATTATTACCATTTAAAATTCTTTGCAACAATGGTAGTTATAATTAGCATGCAGTTACGTGTAGATTCAGTGGGCTTCACTTGCCATATATATATATGCAAACTCTTATCCTTTTGAAAGTATAGAATCTTTTAATTTATATTACTCTTTTCCTCATGTCTTTGTTTATTTATCTATTTATTTTGACTTACAATAGGTATGGGAAGGGTACATGAAAAATAAATAGTCATTTACCTTTAGTTTGACTTATTAGCCATGTTATTAGCCATGTGTGAGGTATTAGTTTAGTCATAATAATCTTGGACTCTTTAAAGGAAATTTTCAGGAATGGATATTATCATTGTATAATTTGTAAAGGATTCCATCTTTTGATGTTTTTTTTATTAGGAAAGAGATTCCAATTTTAATAATTATTTGCAACTTTGAATAAAAATTACATCTGTAAGTTCTTGAAATGATACAAAGTTAATTTAAGTAGTTAAGCAGTACCATAAACTAAAACTATATTTTTTCTATAAAGAATTCTTTTTATAAGATAAATTTATGATAATTGATTTGGGAATCAATTAAAATCCTCGTTAAGAGATACTATGATTGGCTTGATAAGAACATTACACTCCTTTTGTTTAGAAATTATTTTGTAATTAGATTATGAAATACATAGATATCCATTACTTAGATCAAAATTATATTCTAATTTTTGGTTTGAGTTTATCTAATTAGTTTTGGGAAGTGTTTATAGGTATTTAGGAGGAAGGATTTTCAAAAAAATATTTTAAAAGTTTTCAAATGAAAAGAGTTTTAAATATGTACTTGATAACTATAGGCTTATGTAAATATAAATTTATCTTGGGAGAGTGTTAGAATGCTAATTTTGCGATTTCCCTTTGCCTACGAATTCTTATTATTAATTTTAAATGTTACCTAAGGAGTTCCAATTATGCTCGATATCCCCAACCTGGAGTTGTAACCTTTGCTAGATGCTAATGAAATTTGTCTTATTTGAGTTACATTATTCTTATTTTTTTTTATTAGCCAGAAATTTTGCACAAATTTTTAAAAAATCGCATTGTATAATAATTAGGATTTTATGTATTTATATATTTACTCTTAGTTTAAATTTTTAGACAAGCATTATATTCTCTATTATTTTTGGAAATATAGCTTTGGGTAGTCATGAATAAATGATTATTTGTTTAATAAAAAAAAACTTAGTAGGAACGTGTTATCAATGTTCTTATTTGAAAACATAGGGAAAGACTACTAGTTAGTTATCTTCTTACATGTAATGTTTATTGAAAATTATGAGTAGTTAAGGAGCTAGTCTCTTTTAGTGATTTTAGTCTTAGATAAATTTAGAGCTTCATTAGTCCTTGCATCCGTGAGATTCCTTTAGTTAGTCAATTTTGTCTTGTCAATTTTATTACCTAGTGGTTTTAACAAATGTAGATACTTGGATTAGATAACTTGTGTATTATTTTAACAAAACTCATACTTTTAAAATCATGGTTATAGATTATTGAATAGAGAATAGTAGTATGTGTGTTTATATATGAATTTGGAATTATGCAACCTTAAATAGGTTACTAAGGTAATTTTTGTATGAAGTTGTTCGAAATTAGCTTTCTGTAAACCTTAAGATTATATTTGTTTAAAGTAATGACCCTTAGTTAAAAAGTAAGAGACCATTGTTTAGTTTGATTATAACATTTATAGTTATTCTTAATTGTTAGTTAGATGCCTCTCTTTAGGAGTTAAATTGTAGTATATAAAAGCTATAACTGAAGTTTGTTGGTAACATTCATCATGACGTGATGTTATGAATAAGGTATTTAAAGATATATGCATAGTTAGATAGAGTTGTTATTATATGCTTGATTGTGATTTTGTAATTGTATAAAAGTTATTAAGTTACTTGATTTCGGAGATTATAGTGTTGAGATGATTTATGTCATGCTAATTGTCCTTGGGGTTGTGATTTATGAATGGGGATGTCTCTTGTGTTAAGTTAAATAAGTGAAAATGATCAATTTTAGGACATTACCTCTTAGGTCCGTGTGTGAGGTTTTTTGGTTTTCCTTACCTTCTTAAATTATTATCGTTGGAAATATTAAGAAATTATAAAAATAGTGAACTTCTGATTTGTGTAATTATGTTTGCTAAAAATTGGAACTATGGTGTGAGTGATGTACTTAAGGTTAAATGATTATTTCTCTTCTTGTGTACATCAAGGAAGGGAGTAAATCTCTATGATTGATTGGTATAGTTAATTAATGATTAACATTTACACTAGGGATATGAATAAATATATATATATATATATATATATATATATATATATATATATATATATATATATATATATATATATATATATATATATACCAAAGATTGAGGCTAGGTTTATGAATAATGATCAATGAAACAAAATGTGTAATTACATAGAAATGTAACCCTTGAGACATATGTTTTTCTGAGTGTTTGGTCATGTTCTTTAGCACACCTTAGACGCAAGGTGTCATGTATCTTATACTCGCTCTTTGTGGCTCAATGTTAGTCACTTTGTATATGTGATTTTCGTTATTTATTTATTGGTTTTTAGCATTGATGAACTTGGAAGTGATGAAAGGATAGCTTGAATTCTTTTTAGTTTTCTTGTAACCATCTAACCATCCAATTTTCTTTTATCTATTAAAGATGGTTCTTATTCACATTTATTTTATGTTGGATTTGTTTAACTTTGAGGTTTGGATTTGGAATTTGTGAACCTTGATTTGAGATTTTTTTTATGATCTTGTGTTGGCTAGGATGTGTGTTTTATGTTGCTAGCCCTATGTTTTAAAGTGATGTCCTCTATCATGTTCAATATGGAACATTGATAGAATGTATTGTTAGAAATAGGGAATACTATGTGGGGGGGGTGGGTGAATCAGTATTCTGAAAACTTTTTCTTTCACCCAATTATGGATATAATAGATTATCTTAATACATGCATAACATAGTAAACTAAATAACATGCATAGCAATAAAGAAAATGAATTCATAACACATTATTTTCTCTTGAGGAAACCCTAGCCAAGGGAAAACCCCGGTGGGGATGGTACCCACAAATATCCACTA
Source organism: Chamaecyparis obtusa (assembly GCA_027943335.1). Lineage (NCBI taxonomy): Eukaryota > Viridiplantae > Streptophyta > Pinopsida > Cupressales > Cupressaceae > Chamaecyparis > Chamaecyparis obtusa. The sequence continues at coordinate 110,723 of BSBK01007996.1, read as the reverse complement.
ATCAAAAGTATCATGTTAAGGATGTTGACCCTGTTAGGAGCCTATTACAAGCATATAGTGTCTCAGTCTTGGTTAAGGGACTATAGGCCTTGTTAGAAGCCTCAACCCTGCTAAGAGTTGGTAGTACTGATTACAAATTATTACAAGATGAGTCCACTGCCCAAACAAGTAATGTACAATGATTACTAATTACAAAATAGAGTAAGATACATAACCTTATACTTCTTTCTTGTCTTTCACAACTTCGCATCAATATGTTTCACTATATCATCTATCTCATTACAATGCATCTCATTTTTGCATTTCATATGCCTTACATTTATACAAGTTATTAGGAATAATAACTTTTATAGTCAGCTTTACATAACATAAAGCTTTACATATTTACCCAAGGGTTAACATCTAGGATTTCATCCCTTTATATTATTAAGACATTGTTTTGATAAACAAAATAATCCCTTAACTCTTTACCAATTCTATCTCCATATTCTGTCTTGTCGGCTTAACATTGTCTTTGGTAAAACTGCCATAACTTCTTTCGTACAAGTTGTACAAACTTGCACTCTTAGGTGTCTTTAATAGTCATCATAGTATCTATGTTCAAGTGTGAAAATACTAAACTTACTCCAATCGACATTGCTAATCAAAACTGTCTCCTAGGTACACTGGGAAAATACTGCACATACTTAGACAATTTTGCTTTGTGCTCTATCATACTTTCTCTCTATCATATGCGGTCTTCATGTAGATATTATGTTGCCATAATGACAACATCTAGATATCTAACTCAGCCAAATTGCCAACAATCTCCCCCTTTGTCATTGGTGGCAACATATGAGAAAATTGGCTAAGTCTCAAAACTTCAAAAACTCAAAATTGTGGCCATAACAAAAAAATATATCCGCTGTCCTTATAACTCCATAAATCTTATCTATATTCTATACTCCCCCTAAGAATATACTTCCTTATCATACATACATCAATTTTCTGCTATATATCTCTCCCCCTTTGACAATAATGACAAAAAAGGATGCCAAAAACTATGTTCAAAAAGTTATATACCTTGATTCAGTATTGCAGAGCCGGTAGGCTTGCAACACAATCTGCAAAATTACTTCGATGCTCTCTATCTCCTTCTCCCATGCCTTCTTAATGGAATCTACAACACTAAGTAGTGCACATAATCCATAAGATGTGATCTCACATGCTTGAAGGTTTTCAAAATAAACTTCTCAAAAGATGTCTTTGATGCAAGACATTCTTCCAACTGTCCTTCAACAATGCTTATCTTTATTGAAATGTGCTCTCTTAGAAGAGAAAATCTTTTCAATTTCCTGTCCTTGTCATCATTGAGAATCCTTATTTCATCATTTACTTTGCTGATTCTTTTCTCAATAGCCAATATCTTCACATTAGCGCTAACTAAAAGATTTGTCTCTGATTGAATTTCTGCTTCTTTATCCTTAATCTTCTCAACTACTTTAGATACATGGTTTTCAGATTTTGTACACTGAATATACAAAGTTTTACCTCTGTCCAAATTTCTTCTCAAGTCTTTTATACAAACATCCAGATTGTTAATATCATTTATGATATTTTGACTTATATCATCAAACATTTTGGCCTCATAGGCTATCTAAACCTTCACTTTAGCCATATCTGATAAGTTAGTGAATTCATTATCAAATGCATTCATAACTTTCTTAGCTCTTTCTAGTGGGTTTGCTTCTGCTATCTGGTTAGTCACAACACTTTGTAACTTCTCTATTATTTCTAGCAAAGATCCTTCAAGGCTCTTCACCTTCTTGTTCTTTCCAATAATTTTATTTAGGGATGTGATCAATTCCATTTGATCATCATCATCTACCTCTTTCCCAAAACTTTCAAATATTGATCCAATCTGTGATTTCTTTGTAATCTCAGGTGTAAGACTGATTTCTTCTTTGTTAGGGACCTCTTTCTGTTCTTGAATTTCTATTTTTTCTTGATTCTCAGTTTTATTTTCTTCCTCTTTCCTTGATTCTTTCTCTCCTTCTACAATAGATTTGTCTTGTTCTTCTAAGGCCGAATTGTCAACAATTTGTTCAAGATTTTGAAAAGGATTATCATCACTGTCCAATGTGATCTTAGTTCCTTCCACATGCATTGACTCATCTTCAATGTTAATTGATGGTGGAGAGGGACTCTTCTGATGCTCAGTTTCCTCTACATGTTCTGATAACTCTGCTGTACTAGAGTGTTTTTCAACACTAGATGCCATTACCTTCACTATTGCTTGCTCTATTTCCTTGTTTATATCTTATAGTTTCCTCCCATTATCTGAATGGTTCTTTTCTTTATTCTTAGATGGGTTCCAAGTTATTTCATTATTTCTTTAAAGTGATCTTCATCTCTAATTTCACATAGCTTTCTCAAAATATTTTCTCTGATTTTATTGTCTTCTTCAGTTGCTCTCTTTTTCTTGTTAACTAGCTTCTCAAATAAATCATTAGGTATCTTACCTTAAATTGTGTCAAATTTCTTATTATTAGAATAACTAAGAGGGGGTGACTCAGTTCCAGTGTCCCAAAACAAATTCCTCAACTTCTGCTACTCGGTAAACATAAAATACTTTCACTGTCTGTGTTTTTACCGATTGTCACTCTAAAACTTATAGTAGTTATCGATCAAATCTAACATGTAATATGCAAAGTATGATAACAATAAAAATATCACAATCAACACATAACATAAGAGATTTAACATGGAAACCCTGTGAAGGGAAAAAGCACCTGGGACCGGCAACCCAAAAGTATTCACTCTTCTGAAGTGAGGTCAGTGAAGACCCAACCCTATTAAAGGTTTACAAACACACTATTAGGTGTGACCTTGTTAGAGGATTTTAGACTAGAATTTATTGTCCAACTAGCAGTCACTCTGGGGTTGACAGGATAACAATGTTCACTCTATGAATGAAACATCAAAAGACTTTCATAGTCCACTTGGTTAAGAGATTTGACTGTGTACAATGGTTAAATATGTAACAGTAGATGATCTTCCTTGAAACAACTTCAATTGCATTTTACAGATCAATGTTCATCTCATTCAAATCTTTCTGATCAATATATCACTTTAGATTCAATCTTATATCAACTTACTATCTGTCACTAATTACTCTTTGTAGCTCGGTAATTACTCTACAGCTCGGTTCTTATTAACCAGTATGATCAGAATGCATGAAAACTTCTTCACATGATAATTCTCCAGTATCTTCTTCTTCTGGTGACATTTCAATAATGAAACCAATGTCTCTTATATAGACGAGTAAATCATTTTCTTTCCCTCCATCAGATTTTGCCGCTTAATCTCATTCATTGATTTTGCCACTTTAACCTTCTTCGGTTGATGTGTTAGTAACACATTTCAATTTGCTCCATTAGATCCTTCTTGAATTATGTTAGCCATCGATCTTCTTAACAAACCTTATCTGTTACCTCAATTTCATGCACTTTACAACTCATCTCTTTATCGGCTAAACTAATCATTTAATTCATTTTTGTTCTTCTCGGTTAACAAAGAAATGTGTCAGTGAACACAAGCTTGGTTAACACTACACTCGGTATACACTACACTTCGTTGGTGTATACTGGAATGCTTTATTTACCGACAACACTGCTTTGTGTCTTTCAACTCTATTCTTCATCATAGATGAATGCAACATAATAAAGTCAATTTCATCATGTCATAGACTCATCAACAAATTACTCAGTGTATTCCTTATCCTCATATGATATATACATCTTCCTCATGTAGATATTTATGTTCTTGATCTCTTTCACCTTTCTTTAGATGTGTTAGTATAGTAACTTACAAGATAAGTACTGTCAAGCTAGCTGACATAAATGACAACATAATATTGATTTAATCATCTTGCATATCTAATTAGCAACTCCTCAGTGATCTTCAATCACATATTCTTCATTCAGTGTTCTAAATCAGTTGTAGTTCATCAATCTCTCCCTTTGGCATTGATGGCAATGCAAGTAATATGAAGTGTACCATACACATACCAAACATGTATTTTACAACTCTGTGATCAAATTTTGTGTTGTGTAAGCTCTCCCTAGCTTAATATGTTTAATCACTACATTACTAAACAACATTATAACATAAAACTTTGTCATTCTCCCCCTTATATAGTTCTCATCGGTGCATATCTCTATCTTTCCTTTTCATATTATTTATCTCTCCCTTTGACAACAATGCCAAAGAAACAAATAAATAATCAGCTCTTGTAGTAGCCAAGTAACTCTGTATTGTCCAATGCATTCTCTATATCTTTGTATACTGATATCCCAATTTGTTTCAATTCTCCAAACTTAATCACAACCTTGAACATTATCCAAAGTGTGAACTATGTTGCATCAACATGTGTGATCTTCTAATAAGTGTGAGCTGATGCAACATCCAAATCACATTAGTGACCGATAGATAGGGGATGGACCCCAAGTCTAGTCCTCAAGTATTCAAATGTATCCTTCAGTAGAGGCTTTGTAAAGATATCTGCAATTTGTTCTTTAGATGTAACAAATTCTAACTTCACTTGCTTCTCTTGCACTTGTTCTCTTAAGTAGTGATACTTAATTGATATATGATTTGTTTTAGAGTGCATTACTGGATTCTTTGAAATATTAATAGCACTTGTGTTGTCACAGTATATAATCACCAAGTTAGTGATCACCTCATTCATTCCTTCCAACACTTGCTTGATATATGCAATGTTTGAGCAATTAGTAGCAGCAACAACATACTCTGCTTTAGCTATAGACTAAGAAATACAAGCCTACTTTTTACTTGTCCAGGTTACAATTCTTTCACCAAAGAAGAATGCTCCTCTAGTGGTGCTTTTTCTGTCATCCACATTTCCATCCCAATCAGCATCAGTATAGACCATCAGTTCAAACTTTCCTTCCTTAGGATACCATAAACCATAATCCTCTATCTTTTTCAAGTATCTTAAGATCCTTTTAGTAGTAATCATGTGTGATTCTCTAGGGTTAGCAGAAAATCTAGCAATAATTCCCATAGCATGTGCTATATCTGGTCTACTGTGAACTACATACATTAGCTTACCAATCATGGATCGGTAAAGTGTTTGGTTTACCTCTGTAGTTTCATCATCCTTTGTCATTTTACATCTAGTAGCCATCGGTGTTCCCACAGGATTAGCATCTTCCATGCCAAATGTCTTCAAGTCTTCCTTTATGTACTTGGAATGTGTGATGAATATCCCATCACTCTGCTGAATCACTTGTAATCCAAGAAAGAATTTAATCTCTCCGAACATAGACATTTCAAACTCATTCCTCATGTCATCAAAAAAAATATTTACATACATGATCTTGACCTCCAAAAATAATATCTTCAACAAAAATTTCAGCAATAAGAATAGTGTCATCAGTATCACCTTTCATGTAAACATTGTTGTTTTCACTAGTTCTTACAAATCCAATACTTAACAAGTAAGTATGCAGCCTTTCATACCATGCTCTCGGTGCTTGCTTCAAACCATATAAAGCATTGTGTAATCTACATACCATGTCTCTTTTGTCTGGATCAATGAATCCTTCAGGTTGTTCTATGTAGACCTCTTCTTCAAGTATACCATTCAAAAATGCTGACTTCACATCCATTTGATAAACCTTAAATTTCTTGTGTGCAGCATATGCAAGTAGCATTCTAACTCCTTCCAATCTAGCAATAGGTGAAAATGTCTCACCATAGTCAATCCCTTCTTCCTGTGCATATCCCTTGCATACCAATCTCACTTTATTTCTTGTCACTTCACCATTTTCATTTAGTTTATTACTGAATATCCATTTAGTACCAATAACATTTTTATCTTTAGGTCAGGGTACTAAGAACCAAGTTTTGTTCTTCTCTATTTGTTCTATTTCCTATTTCATTGTATTAACCCATTCTTCATTCTCTAATGCAACTTTCACATTTTTTGGTTCAAATTCACAAACTAGACATGTACCTTATCTTGTTTTGCTTCTTGTCTGCATACCAGCTTGTCTGTCTCCAATAATTTGTGTCTCAAGATGATGTCTTTTGACAAAACTAGCCAGTACTCAGTTTCTCCTTTCTTGTTCATCCTATTCAGGTTCATGTGCTTGCTCGGTAGCTCCATCTTGTTCATCGATTTCCCTTTCTTGTTCCTTGGGGTTATTTTCCTATTGACCGATTATCACAAGTTGCGACTTTGATAGATAATCAAGAAGTTCAATGTAAGTGAATATACCATAGTCTTCCAATTCCTTTCTTTCCTTTGTGTTCTTGTCATCAAACTCATCAACACAGACATTAGTACTTTCAATAATCTTATTTGTAACCTTATTCAAACATTTGTATGCTTTACTCTTAGTAGAATATCCTAGGAATATTCCTTCATCACCTTTAGAATCAAATTTCTCATTCCTCTCATCTTTCAAAATAAAACGTTTGCTTCCAAAAATCTTGAAATAACTTACAGTAGGTTTGTGTCCAAACCATAGCTCATAAGGTGTTCAGTTGATGTCCTTCTTCAGTTGTACTTGATTAAGCACATATACAGTTGTACTGATAGCTTCTCTCCAATATGTCTGAGCAATATTCTTTTGTATCATCAATGTTCTAGCACAATCAATTATTGACCTATTCCTTCTTTTAGTAATCCCATTCTGCTAAGGTGTTCTCGGTGTAGAGACCTATCTCTTAATACCATGCTCATTACAGAAATTAGTAAATTCATCAGAGATAAATTCACCTCCTCTATTAGATCTTAAGTATTTTAATTCTTTTCTAGTCTCTTTTTCTACCTTTGCCTTATACCACTTAAACATTTTAAAAGCTTTAGATTTTTATTTTAAGAACATAACTGTCATCAATCTAATGTAGTCATCAACAAAAAGAATAAAGTATCTATCACCATAATAACTTTGAGTTCTCATAGGACCACATAGGTCAGTATGAACCAACTCAAGTATCTTCTTTGTTGAGTAGTCTTTTCTCTTAAAACTAGACTTAGTCATCTTACCTTTCTGACATTCATGACACATTGCATGATTCGGTTTTGATAAGTTAGGCAACCCTCTAACTCTTTTTTACTAATCTTGATCATGTTATCAAAATTCACATGGCATAACCTTTTATGCCACAACCATGCATCTTCATCCTTCATTAATAAACAAGAAGATTCATCAATATCAAGATAAAATAGATTACCTTTGGATTGTGTACTAGTTTTGACAAGTCTTCCTCCATCATCATAGATTTTTACCTTTCTACTCTCAAAATAAATTTGGTGGCCTAAGTTATTCAGCTGTGCCACACTTAACAAATTATAGTTCAGTCCATCTACCCAATATGAATTTTCACATTTTATTCTATCATTAATCAGCAGTGAACCTTTACCTCTTACCATGCAGGGTGCATCATTTCCCATCCTTACAGATCCTCCATCATATTCATCAAGTAGATCAAATTTCTCTATATCACCAGTCATATGATGTGTACAGCCACTATCTATGATCCATGTATCATTTCTGCTTACTTTAGAGATTAGTGTTGTTTCTTCATGTTTCTCTTCTTCCTCTGAATCATCTTTCATAGAAAAAAATACTACTTCTACATCATCATCAATGTCAGATTTAGATTCAAATTCTTTGGCTATGTAACATACTTTTTTCCCTTTGTCATAACTATCTCAGTTATCTCTATTGTTGTATCGGTAGCCTCTGTTGACTCTTCTCCCATAGCTTCCTTCGGATCGGTCTTCGGATCTATCATCATCTTTCTTATTCAAACATCTAGCAGTGATGTGGCCAACTTATTTACAATTAAAACATGCTAAAGGTAGCTTACCTCTATACCTTCCTTTATCTTTGGGCAATCTTCTAGCCATAAGAGCTTCAAGCTCATCAAGTTCTTCATCGGTATTACTGTCACTATCATTATTCTTACTATTCTTGCTACTAGACTTACCAATCTTCAAAGAAGACATGAAAGCGGATTCAACAGAAGGTATAACACTATTGTCAAATTTATTCAATTCAAAGGTTGTAAGCTTACCAATCAGTATGTCAAGAGTAAGGTTGGATGTAGCCCTTGTTTCATGAATTGCAGAGATCCTGATCACATAAATTGGCAGCAAAGTTTTGAGAATCTTGCTTATCACTATTTCATCCTCAATAACTCCATCAGATGCTCTAATAGCATGTACTACCTCTTTTAGTCTATTTTTTAATTGCACAATGTTCTCACCTTCTTTCATTTTCATATCATCAAATCGACCTCTTAGGCTTTCTTATCCATCTTTCTTAACATTCGCATCTCCACTATATATTAGAGTCAGTTTATCCCACATGGCTTTGGCAGTTGTGCATCCCTTAATGTCTTCAAATTTGGCATTGGTACAGGTAGAAACAAGTTCCATCATAGTAATATTGTGTTCATGCCTATCCTTTAGTTGATCAAGTGTCAGGGGACCTGGTGTTGGTTCAATGTAACCATTCTTAATTAGTTCTAGTGCAGAATTCCCAATTCCATATATGTGCAACTTTGTCTGGCTCTGCCATACTGTGAAGTTCTCTTTGTTCAGCTTTGGCACTTCCCTCTTGTACATCTTGAGACCTTTTTGCTGAAGTCCTTAAAACTCTATTCTAAGCAACCACAAATCTGATACCAATTGTTAGAATAACTGAGAGGGGGGTGAATCAGTTATCCAGTGTCCCAAAACAAAATGCATAATCCAAAACAAATTCTTCAACTTCTGCTACTCAATAAACATAAAATACTTTCACTATCTCTGTTTTTACCAATTGTCAGTTTAAAACTTATAGTAGTGAAGGGAAAAACCACCTGGGACTGGAAACCCAAAAATATTCACTCTTTTGAAGTGAGGTCGCTGAAGACCCAACCCTGTTAAAGGTTTACAAACACACTATTAGGTGTGACCTTGTTAGAGGATTTTAGACCAGAAGTTATCATCCAACTAGCAGTCACTCTGGGGTTGACAGGATAACAATGTTCACTCTATGAATGAAACATCAAAAGACTTTCATAGTCCACTCAGTTAAGAGATTTGACTATGTATAATGGTTAAATATGTAACAATAGATGATCTGCCTTGAAACAACTTCAATTGCAGTTTACAGATCAATGTTCAACTCATTCAAATCTTTCTGATCAATATATCACTTTAGATTCAATCTTATATCAACTTACTGCCTGTTGGTAATTACTCTTTGTAGCTTGGTAATTGTTCTGCAGCTCAGTTCTTATTAACCTGTATGATTAGAATGCATGAAAACTTCTTCACATGATAATTCTACAGTATCTTCTTCTTCCAGTGATATTTCAACAGTGAAACCGATGTCTCTTATATAGACGAGTAAATCATTTTCTTTTCCTACATCAAATTTTGCTGCTTAATCTCATTCATTGATTTTGCTGCTTTAACCTTCTTCGGCTGATGTGTTAGTAACATGTTTCAATCTACTCCATTACATCCTTCTTGAATTATGTTAGCTGTCGATCTCTTAACAAACCTTATCTGTTACCTTGATTTCATACACTTTACAGCTCATCACTTTATCGGCTAAACTAATCATTTAATTCCTTTATGTTCTGCTTGGTTAAAAAAGAAATGCATCAATGAACACAAGCTCGGTTAACACTACACTTGGTATACACTACACTCCATCGATGTATAATGGAATGCTTTATTTACCGACAACACTACTTTATTTTGCTCATCTCTATTCTTCATCATAGATGAATGCAACATAATAAAGTCAATTTCATCAAGTCATAGACTCATCAACAAGTTACTCAGTGTATTCCTTATCCTCATCTGATATATACATCTTCCTCATGTAGATATTTTTGTTCTTCATCTCTTTCACCTTTCTTCAGATGTGTCGGTATAGTAACTTACAAGATAAGTATTGTCAAGCTAGTTGACATCAATGACAACATAATACTGATTTAATCATCTTGCATATCTAATCAGCAAATCCTCAGTGATCTTCAATCAAAGATTCTTCATTCAGTGTTTGAAATCAATTGTAGTTCATCACTTATCTACTAGGATCATGTCTCTCACAACTACATTTTCCAAATTCAATCTTTCTGAATATTTGTAAAGATCATAGTACTTGTTCATCTTAGAAAAATATCCATCATGAATAATATTATCATTTACCTTCTCAATCTTTGGTTTCCATGTCTTCTTTTTCACTTGAATATCTTCATCATCTTTTATCTCTACTATTTTCCTTTGTACTGGTGGCACTATTGTCTTTTGTCTCTTACCTAGTCCAGTAGCTATTTCTTTCACTCTTTTCCCTAGTGGATTTGATCTTGTAGATTTCCTAACTTCTTGTTCTTCTTTCTCTACTTTCACTTTATACTTCAAATTTCCAGTTTCAACCATTGGTAGGGGTGGAATAGACAAAACTTCCTTTTGTCCAATGTCTCTAAGTGCTGATGTTGTATTCTTTGCAATGATAAACTCTTGTTTTGTCAATCCTGTGTCCTTCAGAATTTTCTTAATTGTACTTTCTACTCTTTTCTTATACTATTTCTCTTCCTGAATAGACTTTTTGGAGTTAAAGTTCTCATCAAAAGTTCCATACCTATTGTTGGGAATATCCAACTTGCTCTTAAGTAGTCTGTTCACATATTCTTTTGCTTCAGTTTTAGAAATTGCATAGCCAAGAGGGTCTATGAACTCTACTCTAGGTTCAACTACTTCAATAAATGTAAAGTCAGTGTCAACCATAAAACATATCTCATTCTTATACTTTTCAACAATTGACTGAGGGATTCTTGATCTATTTTTCATCAAATTCTAAAAATTTTTAATTACTAAAATTTCACTCTCATTGACCTTGTCAATAAGATGTCTCCTAAATACTATGTTTATCCTTTCCATTGTGGTCTTTCCATCATTCCAATCATCACCAATTGTAAATGGAAATCTTCTTAACAAATGAAAAAACATATAAGTGATCAATGATGAGAATCTAAACTGGGAGTTCTTCATCTTCTTTATCTTCTCCAAGTTCTCAAATAACTGAATTCTCAAGATTTCACACATGTCTACTTGTATCTTGTCAACACACATCAAATAGGCTTCATGAATCATTCCAGCTACCATGTCATCTTCTCTTGAATTAGCGCAAAATTTAGCTGTAAGGATCTTGCACAAATACCTAACATCATCCTATTGTATCTTGCTAATCACTATACCTCTACCATTGTAAGATGATTTAGTGTTATCTAATATAGTTTTCTTCACATTCTTTTCATTAAACGGTATGACTCTAGATTTAGACAAACCATTTACTTCATGAATTAAGTTTTTTGTGATGTCTATCACTCTGTCATCTAACCAAAACTTTCCATTATGTATTCTGCTCAGAATTATCTTAGTGCATTCATCATCATCAAATTCATACTGTAAAGAGTACTTTATGATTTAATTATCCTTCAAATGTTCAAACCCTACTCTCAATGACATATCTTGATGGTAAATTTTCTCATATTCCTTAGTAAACTACCACTGAGGGTTTCAAGCTTACATCCCAAATAGCTTCTAACATTCTCTAAATGCAGAACTCTATCTAGTATGGATGATAAAGCTAATTTAGGGTCTTCTTCCAAGGGTTCTATAGGTTCCCTTTTAGTCTTAGGTCTAATCTTATCTCTTACATTGTGAATCAATGAAACGTCCATATCTTCTGCAAATTCTTCTAACTGACAGATAGATTTGCTTAGTAAAATACCTCAATTCTATGATTTAGGATTTGCATAGATCCGACATGAAATTCCTTCACCAAATCCTTGTAAACTGCTTCCAATCACTACTCCTTTGATCTCCTTAACACTTGTATTCGCTTGAATGATCAAACAATACCGATCATAACCTTTTAATCTTTCAATCTCATTGGATTCTAACATTGCATTCATTTCTTTTGCCGCTTCTTTCCAAAAAGTTGTTCCTGTTACCCAAAATTCCCTATTCTATGCATTTTGGTCACAAGTTGAGCTAAAGCTTCATTTTACCCTATTGAACACCATCAAAAAAATTTATGAGCTTTTGCCTTATCTTCTGGTCTCTGCAAATGTTTTAAACCCTCTAGCCTGCAAGTACATTTGAAAATCTAGCCATTACTACAAAACCCTAAAAAACCCCTTTGGCCGATTCTAATTCTTCATTACCTTTTTGGGCCACTTAAATCTTTAAAATGCATGTGCTAAAAATTTGACCACCTTCATGTGTTAAGTCTCTAGGTTGTCAGGCGGGGTCCCTTTTAATTTTTCCTACCAAAGCCTAAGTTTTCGGCAAATATTTCCTCCCGACCTTCCCTTTGAAACTTGTGGTTGTCACATGTTCGCATGGAATCTTTTGAGCCCTCATGATCATGTGATAGGATGACACCTGTATCAATGGGCCCATTCTTCATCTGCAAAGGTTAAAGCTCGACAAAATCTTGTGGTTGTCACTACGCCGCTAAGGAAATATGTTGCTTGTTTAAGCACGCGGTGTAGTGACAACAGTCGATCTTCCTTCTGATACAATGCTGCTATCAGTGGGTCTATTTCCATGTAGTCCGAGGTGTCTATTTTTGGTTGGCCATGAGTTTGGTGACATGGAGAGGTGTCAGCAGGGCCCAGTGGCTATCTCTCCTCAAAGATCTGACGGTTGTCACATGTTCGCAAGGAATATTCCTTGCCCTTGCGATCATGTGACAACTGTTGATGCTACTTTATTACCATGGCTCTGACAGTGGGTCTTCTTTTTTGATGTGCTTGCTCCTCATTGGCTAGGGTTTTGAATAGGTGGAATTTTGTTAGTGGGGTTGGCTTCCTCAAAGGATTAAGTTCTGAGTAGGATCGACGGTCATCGTTATACTGCCAAGGTAAGATGCACGTTATTTAAGTTGGTGGTATAATGACAACCATTCGATGAAGATAAAGAAGTCCGTGGGTCTGCAGATGTGTCAAAAAGGATAAGATCTATGGTGGTCGTATAATCTCATAGAATCTTTTGACCCTATGAGATCATGCACCCGCTGTTAGATTGGGGTCTCAATTGTAGTGGGTCTGTGGTTGTCAGAGATGCTGATTTGTTCGCTTCTGATTGGCTATTGACTTCCATGATGGTTTTGACTTGTTAGAGGGTGATTTTAAGTTGTTTTCTCAGTGTATCATGGCCTTTCATCTACCAAGAAATGCATGAGATCGGCAGTTGTGTTTTAATTTTAGACTTGCTAGCCATTAGCGTTTAAATTCAAAATTCTTATGAAGTTTTGCTAAGGTTTTGCTCTTTTCAGCCATGCACAACATCGGTTAGCTTGGAGTTATTTCTTCTGGATGGTTATGGTTGAGAGGGCAATGGAGATGACTATTGGTCAGTGTTGTAGGGTACTGTGTCACATTTTCATGCCAGGAGATGCTAGAAAGAGTTGGTGCCAGCTTTTAAATGGTACTATTCCCAGGGAAGTATGATCAGATTTAGAGCCTTCATGTCAAGGCTGAGTTGTAGGAAGGTTGGTGAACCAAGGTTGCTTGTCCACAGGTTGATTTCAGTATAGGGATCGGCACACAAAGATGAATATCTGATTGGTTGAGATATTTGTAGAAGTAACATTTATGATTAGACTTGATTGATTTGTTATTCTATTATAAATCTGTAACCCTAGTTAGTTTTTGCTCCCGCTTGTTTAGAGGAGATGTATATATTGTATTTTTGGAGCTTTTGAGCTCAGAGTTAGACAATTGTAAAAATAAATTCATCTTTCTTAAGAGTTATCTATGGCATTTTCTCTGCCCTCTGGCTTCTATAGTTGTATTCTCCCATTGATTATTCAAACATTGCAAAGGTATTTTGTGATAATCCTTCATGTCCCTATGCTTCCTTGTCTGAATCATCTCTTAATGAATTGAAGTCTATGCATGTTTTCAATGACAACTTAGGGTTCCTGATCCCTCTTACTTTCTGTAATTATGTGTGTTATTGTGTTTGATCTAATTTAGATGTTTTTGTGGGTATACTTCAGCCCCCTAATAGTCTTGTCTCAATCCTACACCAAGTTGCAGAAGTGAATGTCTGCTTGTAGGTCATAGGTTGTGTCTCATGTTTAGGCCCTCCTATGAAACACTTATGCAAGCCTATTTAGTAAGTTGTGACCTACTGGACCTAAGCCTTTCATTGATTCTATCCCTCTATGCTACAATTCATACCCTAATTTTGGTGTATCACCTAGTAGGTAGTTTTCTTTTAGTCATTTCCCTTTCCAAACATTCCTTCTATCCCTTTCCCTCAAAAGTTTACTTTTCATGTATAGAAGCAAATTAAGGTGATTATCTAAGAGGAACCAGCCTAGAACCTGGAGGTCTCATCTCAGTTAGCATAGGTCCCACAACCTGGAGATGATTCCCATGTTACACTAGGTTATCAAGACTACAAGAGCTTGAAACAAAGGTGAAAACTTAGTGTATAACAATTTTGGCATGCCCGGTGGGACCAAGAGGTCATGGTTTTCATAGCTCTTGCTAGTTCTAATATGCTTCCAGCAAGTTGCAGACCTTTGAGAGGTCATTATTTTGCATATCTGGCGACTCTGAGTTCACATCCACTGGTTTCAAGGAGACCTAGTACCTAAAATGGACTACCATCCTTCTTTTCATGAAGATATCCCTTCATTCCATGAAGGCTAGCTTTATCAGAGTAGTTGTACTTCTGATTTCATGCAGGACTATCCAGTTGCAGCAATGGAGCAACATTCACCTCATGTTTACCCCCCACCCACCCAACTTCCAGTATCATGGCAACATCAATACACATATCAAAAACCTCAAGAGGAAAGGTTTTCCATGAAGGAGCATGCCTATCGTACCCAAATCCAACAACAACAAGCTTTGGCTCAGTAGGATTAAGGTTATAGGAGGTATCTGGCAGAGCAATACAAGAGAAATGAGGCCAAACTTGCTAAAGGGTTGGAGGCACAAAGGGAGGTTTATCAAAGGGAGCTGAAAGAACAAAAGAGACACTATGAAGAGGTGTTGTAAACATAGAAAAGGCACATGCGGACATAAGAAAAGTTGCAGTTCGATGCTAGATGGAAGCAGTGTGAAGAAATCATTGTAGGACAACAAAAAAGTCAAGCAGCCCTTGCAAGTAATCTAGCAACACTGAACAAAGTTTACAAGGAAAACTTGATTAAGGTTAGTGCTGCTATAGCTGAAAAAGAGGAAGATTTACAAAGAACATTAGCAGCTCAGAAGGATGCCTATGAAAAATTAGAGGTTCATAAGAATAATTGTGAAAAGGTGATTCAAGACCAAAGGAATTTGATGGAGGCCATGTTTGATAGAGGCAATGAATTCCAGATTGAGAAAGAAAAGGAGAAGAGAGCTTATGAGGAGTTTCATGAGAGAGAGCTGTAGGATCTCAAGCAAAATATAGGATTCCTGGCTTCTATAGCTGAAACATATAAGAGAGGCTATCAGATGTAGATTGAGAAATGTTTTCAACTCAAAGAAGAAAAGGAGATCATTGAGTAGAAGATTGTTGATCTCAAGGAGATTCTCTCTGAACAAGTCAAGACAAATGAGTTTTCAGCAAATCATGATAATTGTGCTGACAATAGTATACTTCTCCTACAAGAAAATCTAGAAGAAGAAGAAGAAGAAGAAGATCAATTTTGGGACAAGATGGAATACTTTTGCTTGCATCTTGATGACAAAGCCCACACTTCCAAACAACACTTACAGTCTACAAGAGATAATTATTTCCATTCAGCATAAGGAGGAGATCAATCAAACTGAAATAATCTCTCAGGAGCCTGAGTCTATCAAGGAGAGTTCTAGGTCCAACATCTCTCATGGCTGCCCTATCAGGCATTTGGCCAAGATGGAGGTTATCAAAGGAGCACAAATTATGCCAGCATCCCAATATGATATTCCACCAGAAGCTGAGGCTGAGAATGAAACAAATCAACATGTTGTCCCCATTGACCAAGTAAGTAAGGTCTTATTGATGCTTGTTGTTTCTCCTCAGAATTATAGTGCTTACAATCAGCTTGACCAAGTGAGTAAAATCCATATCAGTCAAATCCTTGTCAAGTAGGTGATTTTGCATATCTCCTATATTTATATTTTAATAGCTTTCCAGGAACATGTGGATTATTGTAAGCTGAGAAGGATGGGAAGTTATTTTTCACAAATAGTAAATGGTTTTGTTTGACCAGTGTTATGTATTGGTTAGTTTAGGTTAGGTATGTTTTCTGCTTTCTTTCCCTATTTCTTGGTTAGTTTCCCTATTTCCCAATAAGTGCCCATGCACAGTTCTGTCCCTCTAGTTCCAGGTCTATCTCTCTATGAAGGTTTCTTGTGCTCAAATGTTGACTCCATGCCCAATGGATTGTTTATAGGCCACTAGTTTTCTATGTCTAGCAGGTTGACATCTACCAGAAATCGCCAAAATGTTACCCAAAATTCCCTATTCTATGCATTTTGGTCACAAGTTGAGATAAAGCTTCATTTTACCCTGTTGAACACCATCAAAAAATTTTATGAGCTTCTACCTTGTCTTCTGGTCTCTGCAAATGTTTTAAACCCTCTGGCCTGCAAGTACATTTGAAAATCTAGCCATTGCTGCAAAACCCTAAAAAACCCCTTTGGTCGATTCTAATTATTCATTACCTTTTTAGGCCACCTAAATCTTTAAAATGCATGTGCTAAAAATTTGACCACCTTCATGTGTTAAGTCTCTAGGTTGTCGGGTGGGGTCCCTTTTAATTTTTCCTACCAAAGCCTAAGTTTTTGGCAAATATTTCCTCCCGACCTTCCCTTTGAAACTTGTGGTTGTCGCATGTTCACATGGAATCTTTTGAGCCCTTGCGATCATGTGACAAGATGACACCTGTATCGGCAAGCCCATTCTTTGTCTACAAAGGTTAAAGCTTGGCAAAATCTTGTGGTTGTTGCTACACCACTAAGGAAAGATGTTGCCTGTTTAAGTGCATAGTGTAATGACAGCTGTCGATCTTTCTTTTGATACAATGCTGCTATCAGTGGGTCCATTGCCACGTAGTCTGAGGTGTCCATTTCTAGTTGGCCATGAGTTTGGTGACATGGAGAGGTGTCAGTAGGGCCCGATGGCTATCTCTCCTCAAAGATCTGATGGTTGTCACATGTTCATAATGAATATTCCTTGCCCTTGCGATCATGTGACAGTCGTTGATGTTGCTTTATTGCCATGGCTCTGATAGTGGGTCCTCTTTTCTGATGTGCTCGCTCCTCATTGGCTGGGGTTTTGAATAGGTGGAATTTTGTCAGTGGGGTCAGCTTCCTCAAAGGATTAAGGTTCGAGCAGGATCGATGATCATCGTTATACCACTAAGGTAAGATGCATGCTATTTAAGCTAGCGATATAATGACAACCATCTGATGAAGATAAAGAAGGCTATGGGTTTACGTATGTGTTAGAAAGGCTAAGATCTATGGTGGTCATATGATCTCATAGAATCTTTTGACCCTATGAGATCATGCGTCTGTCATTAGATTGGAGTCTCAGTCAGAGTGGGTCCATGGTTGTCAAAGATGTTGATTTTCTCACTTCTGATTGGCTATTGACTTCCACGATGGTTTTGACTTGTCAAAGGGGGATTTTAAGTTGTTTTCTCAGCGTATCGTGGTTGTTCATTTGCCAGAAAATGCATGAGATTGGTAGTTGTGTTTTAATTTTAGACCTGCTAGCCGTTAGCATTTAAATTCAAAATTCCTACGAAGTTTTGCTAAGGTTTTTCTCTTTTTGGCCATGCACGACGTCAGTTAGCTCAGAGTTATTTCTTTCAGATGATTATGGTTGAGAGGGTGATGGAGATGACTATTGGCCAGTGTTGCAGGGTATTGTGCCGCATTTTCACGCCAGGAGACGCTAGAAAGAGTTGGTGCCAACTTTTAAATGGTACTATTCCCAGGGAAGTATGATCAGATTTAGAGCCTTCATGGCAAGGCCGAGTTGTAGGAAGTTTGGTGAACTGAGGTTGCTTGTCTACAGGTTGATTTTAGTATAGGGATGGGCACACAAAGATGAATATCTAATCAGTTGAGATATTTGCAGAATTAACATTTATGTTCAGACTTGATTGATTTAGGGTTGGTTATTTTGTTGTAAATCTATAACCCTAATTAGGTTTTGCTCCCACTTTTTTAGAGGAGATGTATATATTGTATTTTTGGAGCTTTTGAGCTTAGAGTTAGACAATTGTAAAAAGAAATTCATCTTTCTTAAGAGTTATCTGTGGCATTTTCTCTGCCCTCTAGCTTCTACAGTTGTATTCTCCCATTGATTATTCAAACATTGTAGAGGTATTTTGTGACAATCCTTCATGTCCCTATGATTCCTTGTCTAAATCATCTCTTAATGAATTGAAGTCTATGCATGTTTTCAATGACAACTTAGGGTTCCTGATCCCTCTTACTTTCTATAATTGTGTGTGTTATTGTGTTTGATTTGATTTAGATGTTTTTGTGGGTATACTTCAGCCCCCTAATACTATTGTCTCAATCCTACATCGTGTTGCAAAAGTGAATGTCTACTTGTAGGTCATAGGTTGTGTCTCATGTTCAGGCCCTCTTATGAAATACTTATGCAAGCCTATTCAGTAAGTTGTGACCTACTAGACCTAAGCCTTTCATTGATTCTATCCCTCTATGTTGCAATTCATACCCTAATTTTGGTTTATCACCTAGTAGGTAGTTTTCTTTCAGTCATTTCCCTTTCCAAGCATTCCTTCTATCCCTTTCCCTCAAAAGTTTACTTTTCATGTTTAGAAGCAAATTAAGGTGATTATCCAAGAGGAACTAGCCTAGAACCTAGAGGTCTCATCTCAGTTAGCATAGGTCCCACAACCTAGAGATGATTCCCATGTTATACTAGGTTATCAAGACTATGAGAGCTTGAAACAAGGGTGCAAACTTAGTGTATAATAGTTCCTTCTTACTTGCAAAACTTAAAACTTCTTGCAATCTCACATAAAATCATATTAACTCATGCACTCTTAACCATAGTATCATTACATCATAAAATACCTTGCATTAACTGCATAAGACTCAATTCATCCTATACTAACTTCTACACTATCCTAAGTTCCTATTCTACTATATTTTATTTATGAATTAAGTACTTTGACATGGGTTAGGTATAAATTCACTCTTACCATTAGATACTTCACCTTTCTGATTACCTTCAGTGTTGAATGTATCTCCTTGATCTATGGCTTTAGTAAACTTCACTTCTTTTGAATTACTACAACAACCTCCATGACTGTTGCTTGTATTTTCATTTCTCCTTGCATGAATTTTAGGGTTAGGGTTTCTATGTTATTCATCCGGCAAAAAAAATTTGTATGACTAAATTTGTTGCATATCTAAAAAACTACTCCATTGTTTCCATATCTCAGTCCAGTCTGATTGATTTGTGATCTGCAATTCTTGGCAATGTGTCCAACCTTGTTGCATCTATAACATACTACTGTATTTCTTTTGTTCATATCTTTAGTAGGTTTCTTATCGGCATGGTTAGTATCTCTAAACATTCTACTACCATTATTATTCTTATTAAATTTAGGATTCCTACATTCAATAGCTCTATGTCCAAAACCATGACAATTATAACAATAACCATTAAGAGGTTTAAATTGCTTACCTATACAATCTTTCTTCATATGACCAAAAGTATTACATGCAAAACATCTACCTTTAAATTCTCTTTGCATACCTTTAGGTGATTCTTCTTGTTCAGGTGGTTCTTCTCCTTTATGTGTATCTTCATATTTGTCAACTTCATCAAATTTCTTTTCTTCTATGTTTTTAGAAACTTTCAGATATGGTTCCTTTCTTTCTTTACTCACTTTAGATGAGTTAAATCCAAGACCAGTTTTATCATAGGATGACTTTTGATAAGAAATTTGTTCATCAATCTTCTCACTAGTAGAATATGGCTTCTCAAGTTGTTTCTTAGACTGAGTAAATTCACCTTTCACAATAGTATTGTACTTTTCAAGTTCAGCATACTGTAATTTGGTTTTCTCAAGTTCAGATGTCACTTTACAAAGTTTAGATTTCAGATCTTCTTTCTCAAATTTCAGATTTTCATTCTCAAATTTCAGATTTTCTTCATTCTTGCTATTTCCATCTTTCAAACTCAACTTCAGATTTACTATCTTCAGTTCATGTTTAAGGATCTCATTTTCTTTTTCCAGATTATCATCACAATCTTCAACTTGAATTGTAGATTGTTTTTCTGATTTCAGTTCATCCAGCTTTGACGTAGGGGTAGGGTAGATACAAGCAGAATTGAGTCCACTTGAACCAAAAACCAGCCCTGCTCAGAGTTACAAAATGGAAGCAATATAATGAAACATGAAAGAAATGAAATCACAATGGATATGAGACAATCAACTGGCAGCAACAATAGAGAATTTATATTATTTCTTTCAACATCCCCAGCTGTGAGGCCTTCCAGGTTTCGGCCTTATACAATAAGAATTATGAAATTAGAATCATTGTGAGCATATCCTATTTTATGATAATTTTTCTACTATCCTTATACCATCTAGCACTACTCTAAAAATCAACCCAAGCTCCAAATATATAGCCAGCAAAGCCACAAGTCGGCTAGTCAGGCATTTAATTACAATATAGGTCCAGTCTGGAAGATTTAAATCAAAACTAATGAAAGAGTGATCACCACATGATGTGCCTAGGATTTTTGGTCCTCACATGATCCAAGAACATTCCTTTAAGGGTGCAAGGCCCCATTTGATCACACAAAACCACACAAGAAGAAACACTCCACGTTTCACGTGAAAAATGGCAGAAAATAGGTCCCAAGGAAAAACCATCATAACTTTTGACTCATAATGAATTAGGACTTGCACCCTTGAGAAAAGATATTATTTTAGGTCCCCTTTAAGTCCCTAAGGGAGCATAGGCTGAATCATCAAGGATCATGGGCACCAAGACTCACAATCAGCACCAAAACTGTAGGAAAATACAGTTCGAATGGCAAGGAAAATAGCTATAACTTTGAAACAGTCTATCTAATCCTTATGTGACCATAGGAGAAGGTTCCCAAATAGATCCTCAACATCATGTAAGCTTCACACAGTATGAAACCAACAAATGCAACAATTAAAAAGAAAACAATAGAAAATTGGTACAAAAATCAGGAAATGTTTTTGGTTGACGCAAGATTGCCCAAAGACCCAAGATGCTCCTGCATAAGACACCTGGGGTAAATAAAGAACTAATGTCCACATTAGGAACTACTCATATTCTGACCTGAATCATAAAGATCCAACTCAGCTTGTGTAATCCATGAACTGTCTTCAACTAGCTTGTCTTTCCACTGAACTAGATATTCCATGTAGTCTTTTCCTCTTGTACTTTTGCTCACTCTTTGATTCAAGATCTTCTCAATGCTATCTTTGTTCTTCTTCAAATAGTCTAGATCATCTTCAATCTCATCATTTGATTCAAAGTGCTCAAATATATCAACAATACTGAATATAGGTGGTATATCCATGTCCTCTGGTAATTCCACTTCATAAGCATTTCCACTGTCAAACTTCTTCAGAATCTTACAAGGTCCAAAATTCTTCATTTTTAGCTTGTTATAGGTACTAACTAGAAATTGATTCTTTTTCAAATGAATCATAACCTCATCTCCAACTTAAAAAGATTTATGTCTCCTTCTCTTGTCTTCTCTTTGTTTGTATTTCAAATTACTGTCCTCCAAATTCCTTTTAACTTCATGTAAAGTTCTCATGTACACTGCAAAATCCTCAACTTCAGCACTTCTTCTTGTCTTAGTAGGTGGATCTCTTAGCTCTGTGGTTCCCTTAGGATGAAATCTAGTAACAATCTCAAATGGTGTCCTCTTAGTGCTTCTATTCACTAAATTATTATAAGAAAACTCTGCTTGTGCCAAAACTAAATCCCAATTAGTAGGTTTCTCTCCAACTAAACATCTCAACAAGTTTCCCAAACTTATGTTCACAACTTCAGTCTATCCATCTATCTAAGGGTGAAATGTAGAACTAAACTTCAATTCTATATTCATCTTTTCCAAAGTGTTCTCCAAAAGTAACCAGTAAACTTAGTATCTCTGTCTGAAACAACAGATTTAAGAAAACCATGCAATCTTACCACTTCCTTGAAGAATAATTCAGCTACATGCAATGCATCAGATGTCTTCTTACAAAGTATGAAATGAGCCATCTTAGAAAATCTTTCAACCGCTACCAAAATAGAATCATTACCTCTTTGAGTTCTAGGAAATCCAAGAATAAAGTCCATACTCACATCTTCCAAAGGTCTATCAGGTACAGGAAAAGGTGTATACAATCCTACGTTTTGACTAGTTCCTTTTTCTACTTGACAAATTCTGCAACCTCTAACCATTCTCTGTACATCCCTATAAATCTATGGCCAAAAGTATCTTTCTGAAATCAAATTCACAGTCTTATCAATCCCAAAATGTCCAGCAAGTCCACCACTATGTTTCTCCTTCATTATGTTATCTCACATAGATCCTCTAAGTATGCACAATTAAACTCCCTTAAACAACATATCTTGAATGAAATAATCAGTCCAATTATTACTCACTGTGTGTTCCTTACAAGCTTTCCAAGGTTCTGCAAAATCAATGTCAATCTCATACAAACACTTCAAATCATCAAAACCAAGTACCTCAGCTCTCATGTCTGTCAGCAAACTTCTTCGGCTCAAGGCATCAACAACCTTATTTGACTGTCCACTTTTATGCTTCAATGAAAAGGAAAAATTTTGCAAGAACTCAACCCACTTCATATGTCTCTGATTCAACTTATTCTGACTTCCCAAATACTGAAAAGCTTTATGGTCAGTATACAACACAAAATATTTAGGCATCAAATAATGTCTCCATTTCTTCAAAGCTTGAACAATAGCATAGAATTCCTGGTCATAAACTGAATATTTTCTTTTAGCATCATTCAACTTTTCACTAAAGAAAGCTATAGGTTTTCCTTCTTGACTCAAAATAGCTCCAATTGCACTTCCACTAGCATCACATTCAACTTGAAAAACTTTACTAAAATTAGGCCAAGCAAGTGTAGGAAACTCTGCAATTCTTTGTTTCAATGTTTCAAAACTCTTTTGTGCTCCATGTGTCCATTTGAAATCATTTTTATCTCCTCTCATAGTTTCAGTCATAGCATTACAAATAGAACTGAAATTTCTGATGAACTTCCTATAAAAACTTGCCAATCCATGAAATGATCTTACCTCTCCAACATTCTCCGGTGTAGGCCAATCAAGTATAGCTCTCACTTTCTCAAGATCCATCTTCAATCCATTAGCTGAAATGAAAAAACCAAGTTATACAATCTCCTCTTTCATAAATGAACATTTCTTCAAATTAATCAATAACTTTTCTTCCTTTAATCTCTGCAATACTTGTCTGATATGTTCAAGATGTTCTTCCTTACTCTTACTGAATATCAAAATTTCATCAAGATATACAATAACAAACTTACCCAAGAATATTTTTAGAACTTCGTTCATTAGTCTCATGAGAGTACTAGGTGCATTAGTCAAACCAAAAGGCATAACCAACCATTCATACAAACCTTCATTAGTCTTAAAAGTAGTTTTCCATTCATCCCCTTCTCTGATCCTAATCTGATGATATCCACTTTTCAAATCAATCTTTGTGAAATACTTTGCTCCACTCAAACTATCCATTATGTCATCCATCTTAGGCAAAGGAAATTTGTACTTTACTGTTATCTTGTTTATAGCTCTAGAATCAGTGTGCATTCTCCATTCTCCATTCTTTTTAGGTGCTAATACATCAGGTACTACACAAGGACTCAAACTTTCCCTAATCAAACCTCTCTCAAGAAATTCTTGCACTTGTCTATTCAATTGAGTGTTTTCATTAGGTGTCAACCCATGTGGTGCTTTGTTAGGCAAACTAGCTCCATGTATCAAATCCATACAATGACTTATACTTCTCATAGGTGGTAAACCATCAGGTACATTATTAGAAATGATGTCATGAAATTTATTCAACAAAGGCTTAACCTCAGGTGCATGTTCTAACAAATCTTGTTTCTCAGTCTTTCTTGGAATTAAAGCAAAGAAAAAATTATGTTCTTTCATTTCTCTTACAAAATTTTTACCATCAACCAAACATACTCTGACTGTGGTACAGTGACTTTCATCAAAATTCTCTACCAAAGGAAATAATACTTGTTTGTTTCCATCCATCCAAATAGTATATTGATTCAATCTACCATCATCCAAAGCTTTCCTATCATACTGCCAAGGTCTACCCAAAAGAATATGACAACAATCCATAGGCATAATATCACACAAGACTTCATCATGATAATTCCCAATTTTAAACTTAACAAGGCATTGTTCACTTACAAGTAGTTTATGCTCCTTCTGGATCCAAGCAATATGGTAAGGCTTAGGATGTTTCAATCTCTACAACTGCAACTTGTTAACTAGCTCTTCAGATGCCAAATTATCAGAACTTCCACTATCAATGATTACCTTGCAACATTTGTCAACGATCTTACATCTGGTTCTGAACAAACTTTTCCTTAGAATAGGTTCCTCATCATCTTATTCATTCCATAAGATCCTTCTTAGCATCAAGTTCTCACCATGTTCAGGTTCATTAGACATTTCCTCAACTTCTTCACAAGCCAAATTACTTCTACCATTACTTCTAGTCTTCTTTCCAGAGTTAGTAAATTCAAAAGCTCTATGTCCTTCTTCACCCCATTTATAACAAGTACCTTTAAACCAAGATTTCTCTTCTCTTTTCCCATTATTGTTATTCCTAGAGTAACCAGTATAGCTACCTCTAGAGTAGTTACCTCTTTCCATCCCTTATCTTGTGCTGCATTGTCAAATCTGCTACTTTCTCCATAAGATCTTCCTCTACTTCTCTAAAATCTGCCACCTCATCCTCTTTGTCTTTGTTCATGTCTCTTTGTCAATCTCTCTTCAGCCTTCAAAGAAAATTGGTATGCTTCTTACACACTATCTATCATCACATAACTGATCTCATCTTGAATTGATGCCCTTAGGCCATTCATATATCTAGCCACTTTCTCAACTTCATCATCCACATGTCCAGATCTGATATCCAATTTGTAAAATTCCTCAGTATATTATTTCACACTCATGTCCTTTTGTCTCAGATTTTGAATCTTTCTCATTAGACTAACTTGGTAGTCAGCTGGAAGAAACTTCTTCTTCATCTTTCCAAGAATCTTCATCCATGTCTTGATCTTTTCTTTCCCTCTCTTCTGTCTCTTAGTTTGCAAATGATCCCACCAAATAGATGCATGCCCTTTCAACTTTGTGACTGCTATCTTAACCTTCTTATTATCAGGAGTACCTTCATACTCAAAGTATTTATCCATCTCAGAGATCCAATCCAAAAGTGCATCGGTCTCAAGTCTTCCATCATAGCAAGAAACTTCAACTACAGGTCTGGAGTTAGCCTTAGAAAAACTCTCAAAAGTCTTTCCTCATCTTGTTCAACTTCAGGTTTAGCATTAGGTGTTGCTTCTTCTTCTTCATCTAACATCTTCAAGATGTGCTCCTCTTCTCTAGGCTATCTCTACACCTTCAAGCCTAGTTGCAATCTACCTCAACAAATCCATGATAGTATTATCATTTCCTCTACCATGAACCATCTTGATAATTAGGTTCCAGAAAGATCATAACCTTCTACAAGTTATAGGTCAGATCTCAGATCTTCCACCCTACAACCAATCCAATAAGGTTCTCCACGATCCAATCCACAAGAAAGAACTCGCTCAGATACCACTTGACGCAAGGGCAGGGTAGATACAAATAGAATCAAGCCAAATTGAGTCCACTTGAACCAACAACCAGCCCTACTCAGAGTTACAAAATGGAAGCAATATAATGAAACATGAAAGCAATGAAATCACAATGGATATGAGACAATCAACTGGCAGCAACAATAGAGAATTTATATTATTTCTTTCAACATGCCCAGCTGTGAAGCCTTCTGGGTTTCAGCCTTATACAATAAGAATTATGCAATTAGAATCATTCTAAGCATGTCCTATTTTATGATACTTCTTCTACTATCCTTCTACCATCTAGCACTACTCTACAAATCAACCCAAGCTCCAAATATATAGCCAACAAAGCCACAAGTTGGCTAATCAAGCATTTAATTACAATATAGGTCCAGTCTAGAAGATTTAAATCAAAACTAATGAAAGAGTGATCACCACATGATGCACCTAGGATTTTAGGTCTTTACATGATTTAATAAAATTCATTTAATGGTGCAAGGCCCCATTTGATCACACGGAACCACGCAAGAAGAAACACTCCACGTTTCACATGAAAACTAGCAGAAAATAGGTCCCAGGGAAAAATGGTCATAACTTTTGACTCATAATGAATTAGGACCTATGCCCTTGGGAAAAGATATTATTTTAGGTCCCCTTTAAGTCCCTAAGGTCACATAGGCTTAATCATCAAGGATCATGGGCGCCAAGACTCGTAATCAGCAATAAAACTACAGGAAAATACAGTTCCGACGACAAGGAAAACAATTGTAACTTTGAAACAGTCTATCCAATCCTTATGTGACCATAGGAAAAGGCTCCCAAATAGATCCTCAACATCATGTAAGATTCACACAATATGAAACCAACAAATGCAATAATTGAAAAGAAAACAATAGAAAACTAGTACAGAAATCAAGAAATGTTTTTGGTTGATGCAAGATTGCTTAAAGACCCAAGATGCTCCTGCATCAAGCTTATTCTTCAACTTTTCAATGAGGTTCTTTGCATCATCATATTTTCCTTTTAGAGTATCTCTTTCTTCAGTAAGTAAATCAATCTATTCAAGAGCTTCATCAAGATTTTTTTGTAGCTGATCCATATCCATCGAGATCTTACTCAAGCCACTAGGCTTTCTCTGATTAATTCTTTTCTGAGTAACTAAGCTTTGATACCAATTGTTATAAATAGGGAATATCGAGAGGGGGTAGTGAATCAGTATTCTAAAAAAAATTTCTTTTGCCTAATTATGGATATAACAGATTATCTTAATACATGCATAACATAGTAAACTAAATAACATGCATAGCAATAAAGAAAATGAACTCATAACACATTATTTGTTCTCAAGGAAACCCTAGCCAAGTGAAAACCTCGGTGGGGATGGTACCCATAAAGATCCACTAATCAAAAGACTCCTGTTAAGGATGTTGACCCTATTAGGATCCTAATACTAGCATATAGTGTCTCAGTCCTAATTAATGGACTATAGGCCTTGTTAGAAGCCTCAACCCTGCTAAGAGTTGGTAGTACTGATTACAAATGATTACAAGATGAGCCCACTACCCAAACAAGTAATGTACAATGATTACTAATTAAAAAATAGAGTAAGGTACATAACCTTATACTACTTTCTTGTCTTTCACAACTTTGCATCAATATCTTTCACTATATCATCTATCTCATTACAATGCATCTCATTTTCACATTTCATATGCCTTACATTTATACAAGTTATTAGGAATAATAACTTTTACAGTCAGATTTACATAACATAAAGCTTTACATATTTATCCAAGGGTTAACATCTAGGATGTTGTCCCTTTATATTATTAAGACATTATTTTATAAACAAAATAATCCCTTAACTCTTTACCAATTTTGTCTTCATATTCTATCTTGTCGGCTTAACATTGTCTTCGGTAAAACTGCCATAACTTCTTCCATACAAGTCATATAGACTTGCGCTCTCAAGTGAGTCTTCAATAGTCATCATAGTATCTATGTTCAAGTGTGCAAGCACTGAACTTACTCCAATAAAAATCTCCAATCAAAACTATCTCTTGGGTACATTGGGAAAATACTGCACATACTTAGACAATTTTGCTTTGCGCACTGTCATACTTGCTCTCTGTCATATGTGGTCTTCATGTAGATTATATGTTGCCATAATGAAGACATCTAGATATCTAACTCTACCAAATTTCCAACATGTATAAGGGAGTAGATTGCGAATAACATATCATTTTCATTCTTAAAATCATATTGTGCTTGAGATATGCCTTAGCAGTTAAGTTCCAAATATATTAGCATGCGAATTGCTAGGAATATTAGATTGCATAAAATAATTAGCATTGCTCAATATTCATTTAGTGAGTTTCAATACTATGAGAATGTAGTACAGAGGAGGTCATAGTTCCCCATCTCTTTGATGAAATCCAGGAGGATGTTCATGCCTGGAGGGGGAGGATGTAAGGCCTACCCTATATCGACATAACTTAACATTATTTCTCACTTACATGCTCTCCAGTCAATACTAATTTTGGTTAAAGTTGGAATATTTTGGGACATTATATTTGATAGACTATACATTATTAGTATTATTTATGTTAAGTGATGATTCCTTCAGT
Organism: Chamaecyparis obtusa; assembly: GCA_027943335.1. Lineage (NCBI taxonomy): Eukaryota > Viridiplantae > Streptophyta > Pinopsida > Cupressales > Cupressaceae > Chamaecyparis > Chamaecyparis obtusa. Next base: position 82,159 of record BSBK01007996.1, on the reverse strand, counting down.
ATACATTATTGATGATGTTTATGGTGTTTTGAGTATACAAATGCATTATGATGATTATTTATGTATTTTAATTCAAATGGAGGAACAGGTTATGTTATTTTGACTATGAAATCAATTACGGTTATTAAGTGCAGAAATGGGAAAAAGGTTATTAAATGAAAATGTAGAATGTTCAGTCAATTGATTACGCAATTTGATATATATATATATATATATATATATATATATATATATATATATATATATATATATATATATATATATATATATATATATATATATATATATATATATATATATATATATACACACACACACACATGTGATTTTATTGAGCTACTGATGTTTGACCTCAGTGTACAAGAAAATTACTATGGAAATTATTGGAGAATCAATAACCAACCTTATGTCCAAACTGTAAAGCCAAGGTTGAATCAAATGAAGAGATTCAAACCTTGTTGTTAAGTAATTTAATTTGCGACTATAGATTGTATGTATGTATTAGGTGCTTCTTCATGTGCTTAATGACATGTCAATGTTGTATTATGTATTTTACAGTCTCACTTGACACTTGTTATGTGTTTATGTAATAACATGTCCACTAAAGTTGGCAATATAACTCTGAGCCTAAAAAACTTATTAGGAACCTAATTAAACCCCCTTTGTTTGGAAATACATGTAAAGTCCCACCAATTAGATTATTTAAATTTAAATTTTTATTCTAGTCACTTCTAGAGGCCAAAAAGTGGTCCTAAGGATCAATTTTAGCAAAATCCAAGTACCTTAGTGATAGGGGTATGGGTTAGGAACATTTATGACACTTCTAGAACCCCCTAGTGGCCTAGGTGATCCTCTTAATGACCCATTTCCCACATGTTACGAAAATGGAGTGAGTCTTGACCTTTACCCAAACCCACACTCCTTTCCAATCTAGCATTTATGATAGGGGACAAACGAAAGCCAAAGTATTGAAGGGTCAATTTTGAATTTAATGTTGATGGGCAGGTACAATTTGGAGGCATTTTTAGAGGCCCTTTGGAGAGTTAGTGGATGTTCACCCACTCTCTACTTTTAAACACATTAGGGTTTTGGATTTAAGGAAGCAAAAGGGATTGGGCTCTTCTCAAAGATCATTTTACCATAACACTTATGAAGGTTGGTCTCCACCATTGCCATGTAAGCTTTCTTGTTTTGTTGCAAATAGAGTAGTATGTATTTCATTCTCTTGTATGTGGATTCTATGTATTGTTGTGATATTGTGATGTAAGGGATGGGATTTTGGTTTGAGTTCATGCTTATGGTTTTATTTTTGTTTTGAATGAGGGATTTTTGTGAAGGGTGTAATGGCATTACTCACCCTTGGATAAGGAAGAAGTGGCCATGTATGGGGGAAGGGGTTAGTTGGATTCCATAGAAGTGTAGAGTCTCTTCTCATGGAGAGAAGAGGGAAAAGATCCAAGGTGTATGGGCCTTTGCATGCCAATGAAGGTTATTGATCTTGATTTGGGGGAGATAAGGAGGAGAATGTGTAGAAGAATGCATGTGGATTATAGCCTTGGAAAGGCATGGTTTTTTATGTATTTCATTGGCAATATCCTACATGGAAATCCACCTTCACCCCTTGTTATGGGTTCATGGTGAATCCCATTGTGCAAGCCTTCAGATGGTGTTCTTTGTTGTTGTGTTTATGTTATGTGAATGTGTGAATGTCACCCATTGGTTTCCAGTTCTCCTAGCTCGCGGGTGGTCTCCTTGAGACCTAGGATGGGAGGTGAGCTCTCCATGGATGGTTTTATGTTTTCATTTTGAAAATTTTGATGGAGCCATTATGATTTTTGGAGCTTAGAAGGTGCTCATGATGTCAAATTGTTGGACTCTTCTCCATTGTTGTATCACCCATTGTCTTGTATTCATGTTGAACGTAGATCTTGTAAAAGAATGAGTCAAATGTGTGGACTCCAATATTGTAAATATAAATTTAGTCATTGATAGTTATGTGCTCAAGATTATATTGAAATGCAAATTATATATCAAATGTATTGCTTGCAAAATTTCAAAGTGTGATACTACCTTTTTCTTTCTTTTATTATCTGGATTTATATAACAATGTGATCAAAGTATTATACCTCAAATTCATATGGCATCTTAAAATATTCTTGAGGAAATCTTGGTAACAATGGATTAATGAAATCAATTAAACCAATATTATATCATAATATCATCTATGTATACAATCACAAATTTACCTTAACAAATTTAAGAACACAAGGTATATCATTGAGGCATCATGATCGAAAGTCATTGTTAAGAACATAAATTGAATTAGGCTGGCCTAACAATACTTAAAATCTTACTCCTGATTATAACATTAGATTTCATTAAACCAATTAATCCAATAATTATATCATAATATCATCTAGGTATAAAATCAAAAATTTACCTAAGAATTTCTTCAAAACTTCATTCATCAATGGGTATGTGCAAGATCATGAGGGGCCAAACTATGCCCTTAAGTGGCAATGAAAAATCAGCAAATCAGGGTTAGTCAACTTGATGTGAAAATTTCAACTAGCTATGAACCTAATATAAAAAAGTTGTAAGAATAGAATCTATAGAAAATTGAATTTAGTTTCTAAACTACTAGGCCTTTTTTGAGAAAAAGTTAGTATGATTGGTGAAAAGTATATATTTCAATGCAGGAGTACATAAATTTCAGGAAAAAAATAAGAAGTAGGTGTATGTCTGCAACATTAATCATAATCAAATGATAATATTTTGTTATAAAATTTTATATATAAGTAGTAGACTCATGCCCGGATGTGATGCATATTTTTTTGTAATTTTATTCCAAAAAAAAATTAATTATGAATTTTTTGCTACAACATTTTCAGAATAAAAAACTCCCGTGTCTGACCACCTTAACTCATTCAAAACTTTACAAAATTCAAAAAAAAGAAAAATTCCTTATAGTAGGCGAAGCATAGAATGTGACACATTTTTTGGATTTCAAAAATGTTATACCGTCTGAAAGTTATAGTCACTTTTCAATCAGTATATAAATCAACACTTTAGAGTTAGCTCAATTAGAAAATAACTAATAATTACTTACCAAATTCAAAATTTGACAGCAATTATATCAATAGAAAGCTGATAATCTCCTTAAGATACCCTTTTCATTTTATCAAATTCGGGTGAAAAAAAAGTCATCAGCTACATTGTCAAAGTTTTGAACTGACGTCGCCACTTTTTGGCCCCTCATGATCTTGCACATACCCCAATCTCATAAAAGTACTCAGTGCATTAGTTAAACCAAAAGGCATAATCAACCACTCATACAAACTTTATTTTTTCTTAAAAGTAGTCTTCTACTCATCACCTTCTCTAATTATGATCTAATGATATCTACTTTTCAAATCAATTTTTGTAAAATACTTTGCTCTAGTCAAACTGTCCATTATGTCATCCATTCTCAGTATAGGAAACCTATATTTCACTATAATCTTGTTGATTTCTTTGGAATCCATACACATTCTCCATTCTTCATTCTTCTTAGGTGCCAATAAAGCTAGTACTGCGCAAGGACTCAAACTTTCTTAGATCAAACCTTTCTGCAACAATTCTTGAATCTATCGGTTCAATTCTTGATTCTCAGTAGGTGTCAATCGATGTGGTGCCTTATTCGATAATCTAGCTCCAGGGATTAGATCCATGCAATGATCAATGCTTCTCTTCAGTGTAAAACCATCAGGTACATTATCAAAAATGATCTCTCTATACTTGGTGAGTAACTTATCAATCTCTTCAGGTATGTTATCCTCTATTTTCTTACTTGGTTTGTTAGGAATCATAGCAAAACATACACCATTCTTCTTCAAATCCTTAACAAAATTTCTTCCTTCCATCAAGAAAACTTTCATAGATGTACAAAAACTACTAACAAGATCTTCAATCAAAGGTAACAATATTTGTCTTCTCCCATCAGCCCAAATAGTATACTTATGAAATCTCCCATCATATATATCATGTCTATCATATTACCAAGGTCTACCCAAAAAAATATGACAACAATCCATAGGCATGATATCACATAACACCTTATCATAGTACTTTCCAATTTTCAAATTCACATAACATTGTTCAGTTACCAAGAGTGTATGCTCATCCTTGATCGATGAAATTTGATAGGGCTTTGGGTGTTCCAACCTTTTCAAGTGCAACTTTGTAACCATTTCCTCAAATGCCAAGTTCTCCGATCTTCCATTATCAATGATTACCTTCCACACTTCATCATAAACTCTACATTTGGTCTTGAACAAACTTTTCCTTACCAAATCTTCCTTATTACTTTCACTCCAAAGTGCTCTCCTAACCATCAAGTTCTTTTCCATCTCAGGTTCATTCGGTGACTCTTCTTGCACCAAAGCATTTCTACTGCTACTGACCTTCTTACTTGCATGTGTACACTCAAATGATCTATGTCCTTCCTCTAGATGAACTTTCACCTTTCCACTCGTTCTTGCCTTTATCCAGATTTATCTTTTCCAAATCAGATCTATTATTTTCACCATAAGATCTACCTCTTCCTCTATGGAATCTACCACCTCTACCTCTTTGTCTTTTCTCATATCTTATGTTCAATTTCTCCTCAGCTTTCAAGGCAAATTGATAAGCTTCTTCAATGTTCTCTAATTTAACCAAACCTATTTCTTCTTGGATGGAAATTCTCAATCCATTCAGGTACCTAGAAATTATTTCCACATCATCTTCATCATGTCCAAATCTGATATCTAATCTATAGAATTTCTCAGTATAATCTTTTACCGAGCTATCTTTCTGCCTCAAACTTTGCATTCACCTAGCTAGGTTAATTAATAATCACAAAGTAAAAACTTTCCTTTCAACTTATTTGTCATCTTATTCCATAACTTAATTTTTTCTTTTTCTTTCCTCTTTTTGTCCAATTGTAGATTCTCCCACCATAAAGATGCATGACTCTTCAACTTTGTGCTTGCAATTTTCACCTTATTTTCCTTGGGGACATTTTCATATTCAAAGTACTTTTCCATCTCGATGATCCAATCCTCCAATTCATCCAAATCCAATTTTCCACTATGCTCACAAGGATTGAAATGTGGTGTAGAGTTCAGATTTGTCAAAGCCTTCAACAATCTTTTCTGACCTTGACCAATCACCAGTGTAGGATCTACATCACCTTGTTTTTCCTCAACTTCATCATCACTATCATCTTCAAGATGTCTTCCTCTTCGTTGGGTTGTCTCAATAGCTTCTAATCTAGTAGCAAGTTGTCTCAACATGTCTGCCAAACTTGGATTCTCATCTTGCCTCCCATGAACCATCTTAAAACCCTTTGCAATTGTAGGCCAGATCGCAATCTTCTACCCCACAACAAATTAACTAGGTTTTGACAAGAAGGAACCATCAAACCTAGATTATCAAATCTAGATCTAGATCTCACCTCGCTCTGATACCACCTGGTGTAAGAGAGGATGAGGACAGGGGCCAAAAGCACACCCTAATCTAGATCTTCCCTGTAGAGATAACACACGGAAGAAACAATACACAAAAGAGAGAGAGAGAGAGAGAGAGAGAGAATGTAGATCAACTCCTTATACTTCTTCTAATTGATTCATACATGCCAGGTTGTAAGGCCTTCCCGATTAGGGCCAGATATTATAATTCAAGTATAATAGTCCCTGAACATGCGAGGATTCAGAAACTATCTTCAATCTTCTAACTTCTATCTTCTAAAACTAATGTCCTAAAACTACAACCAAAAGATTACAATATATACAAGAGGCTACTGAACAAGTCAGCCTTCAGAGCCACCAGTAATGAAAGGAATGACTAGATCTAGGTCCACATGCTTCCCAATAATAGATACCAACATTAAATTAGTGACCATAATTAATTGCACAAGTTAGCCTCAACAAAAAACTAAAACAAACAACTCAGTAAGAAAGGACAACTAAGTGGTAGGAAAAGATAACTGAGAACCAAGGAATTAACCAACCAACTCAGTTAACAAAGGAAACTGCGCAACTACTGAGCCAACTCAGTTAAAGAAGGAACCCAACAACATAGGAAAACTCAAACTTATTTTTGGTGATATAGGATTGCCAAGGACCCGAGATGCTCCTGTATCACATACATTCCAATAGTTTCTCTATCCATGCAATATTTGAACAATTAGCAACAACAACAACATATTTTTCTTTTGTAGTGGACTGAGAAATGCATCATTGTTTCTTACTTATCCAAGTTACCGATCTTTCTCCTAAAAAGAATGCTCCACCAGTAGTGCTTTTTCTATCATCAATGTTTCCAGCCCAATCAGTATCAATGTAAAATTTTAGTTTAAAATTGTCTTCTTTCTTATACCATAAACTATAATTTTCAATTTTCTTTAAGTATTTCAAAAAAACTTTCATAGCAGTCATGTGTGATTCCTTAGGATCAACAGAAAATCTAGCTACAATTCTAACTACGTGTGCAATATCTAGTCTACTATGCACAACATACATCAATTTTCCAATCATTGATCTATATAACATTTGATTTACCTTAATTGACTTGTCATCTTGCATCCGGTGACCATAGGTGTACCAACTAGTTTAAAATCTTTCATACTGAATGTCTTCGAGACTTATTTGATATTTTTAGATTTTTTGATGTATATTCCTTCCTTCTGCTATAGTATTTAAAATCCAAGAAAAATTTTGATCTCACCAAACATTGACATTTCAAATTCTTTCCTCATTTCATTAGCAAAAGATTTTTATTAGTTATCATGACCTCCAAATATGATATCATCAACAAATATTTTAGTAATAAGAATCTTATCATTAGTTTCACATTTCAAATATCAATTTCTATTGTCACTTGTTTTAACAAATCCAATTCTTATGAGATAATAATTTAGTCTTTCATACCATGCTCTCGGTGCTTGTTTCAGTCCATATAATGCCTTGTGCAACTTACATACAATATTCCTCTAGTTAAGATCAACAAAACCTTCAGGTTGTTCAATGTATACTTCTTCTTCAAGTATCCCATTTAGAAATGCATATTTAATGATGCAGTCAAGGATGGAGGATCCAATTAAGGATTGTCCAACCTTGCAGTCAAACACCAACATAATGGAAATACACAACAAGAAAGCAGATCTGAAAGAAAACATGTCTTTATTCATCAATTATTGATTACATACAATGTGTCGGGTTGTAAGGCCTTCCTGGTTATGGCCAAATACAATGCAAAAAATAGTTCTACAAGATCATAAAGGATCCAACACACTTCTCCTCAGCTAGCCTAGGTCTGCAGTACAATAGGACACTAGTAGGAACTCCAAGAAATATTTGAACCTATACTCAAACTTCCAAGAAATCTTTCTACTACCTAAGCCCGCAAGCTACTAACTCTGCTTTCATAGATCCACACATCTACTACTGCTAGCTCTCCCCTAAACAACTACCCAAAAATCTACTTAAATACTAAACCCCAGCCAAAAGTCAGCTTTACAAATAATTAAATCCCAAAAGCCAGTCGGCTCCCAAATATACAAATATTAAATGCCAAACATTAGTCGGCTCACAAATAACTTCACAAATATTTAATTCACCAAGTTGGCCTCCAGATCCACATAGGATAATGCAACACACCAGATCTAGGCCCCCACACATCCAACATTTAATCCATAACTCGAGGAACGCAACCCAGATTAAATGCATTAGTCGACCAAGCCAAATCTCCAAGAACAACTATCGGTAAGCAAAACTACTGAGCATTAGTAAATACACCAAGCACCCACACCAACCGAGCCCTCCAAGCATTACCAAGTGCCAACAATGTTGATTCTCCTTCAATAATCAAGCTCCCTTTAGTGACTGAGTCCTCCAGTGACTGAGCCACTTCAACAACTGAGAAATGGGCATAAACATTGAGACCTCATCGATAACTGAGCATCGAGAAACAAACCACCAAGTCACTGAGTGGCCATCATCCATGGAGATCCACTAGAACTTCCAACTGAGAATAATCCTCAAGACCAAGGAACTCCAGTCTTCTACTGAAATCACTAGCCAAGTAATCAAACTCCACCGGATAGTTATTGAGACTACCACACTAATAAATTTGGAATCGATTTGTGATGGCTATGTGTCACAATTGAGACAGCCATGTGTTGCAATTGTGATAGTAATAGATGTCGCTATTTTTTAGTCACAAAATATGATGTCTTTCCTTTTCCATCACAATTATGACTTCAATCCATCACTATGCAGCCCCTTCATTGTGACATCAACCCCGTTGCAATTCCTTATATTAGCATCGCAATCATGATGAATACCATAGTACTTACAACGTGCTTGCCTGATATTGCGACGGCAAATCCATCATAATTCTATGCATAGACATTGCAATGGTGACGAACACCCAAGCAATTGCGATGGTTAGAGGCTTGTCGCATGGTCACATGCGCTTGGGAAGCCGCATGCGATCATGCGATAAGCATGAAACCACACCACCAAAACTGTCACACTTGCGATGAACACCCAAGCAACTGCGACGGCTAGAGGCTTGTCGCATGGTCACATGCGCTTGGCAAGCCACATGCGATCATGCGACAAGCATGAAACCGCACCACTGAAACTGTCGCAAGTGCGATGAACACCCAAGCAACTACGATGGCTAGAGGCTTGTCACATGGTCGCATGCACTTGGGAAGCCGCATGCGATCATACAAAAAGCATGAAATCCATCGTAATTCTATGTGTAACCATCGCAAGTGCGATGTACACCCACCGAAACTGCAATGGCATTTGGGCGTCGCCAATACAGCAAATCCATCATAATTCTATGCGTATACATCACAATGGTGATGAACACCCAAGCAACTACGATGACATTTGGGCATCGCCAATACAGCGACCCCATCATAATTATGGAGGTCAGAGTCGCAATTGCAACGGATTCAAGATAAAAAAAAATTTAAAAATGGCTGTGCAGCAATGCCTTGGCTAGGGCACTTTAAAGATGAGAATTTCTACTTTAGGGAATTACTGGAAGCATTGAAAGGGTGGGAGTGGTGAAGAGCAAGACAATGTTGGGGAAGAAGTATATCCGTGGAGTGAAGGTGTATAACTCTATCACTACTTTGTATCAAACTTTAAAAAGGTCCAAATTTTATGGCCAAACTTCAATTACTCTCAGTGTGTGAGGTAACAAAGTGTTCGCTTCTCCGACACCAGGAAGAGTTATTGAAGATCCTGATTGGTTGAAGAAAGTGCAAGAGTATTTTGATGGAAAGAAGGATGATAGTAAGTTTTTATGGACAACATAAATGTAAGTGACGGTTCAATTAAAATGTAAGTGTTTATGGACAACATAAATGAATTTAAGATGTTATTAATGTGGTCCTATCTGGTTAGTATATTTGCTACTGAATTACATATTTCTTAGTAGTAGGCCTATTGGGAGTGAATTGATTGAGCGACTTGACTAGTCTTTCTTTTGTGCTCACATTAATACCTAACTGAACACATGCTACATCTGTCACTGAGCTTCTTTCTGCCTCTGAATTTGGAAATGTTTTTGCAAGACTTCAAGCTCTTTCTTTTATCATCTAAAGATGACAAGTGTCAGTGGAAACAGAGATAAAACAGTTAGAACTGTTTGAGTTTAGGGTTTCACATTTTTATGCTAAAATTTGAGCAGATGGATTCATTTCGCAAAAGTGCAGCATTCATGAGATTTTATGGGAACTACCAATATAGGTGCACTGCCAAACAATATCGGGTAAATTTCCCCAATTGTGAATTTTCCCTTTTTGTAACATTTAGATTGTTGCATAGTTAAATTAATAATTATTCATCACTTTCTATCAATCTTTACTGTTCCACTATTTGATTATATATTAGCTGAATAACAAAGCCCCATCTAATCATACAAGGAAAGTTAGTAGTCTCGCATCTTACAACCATTTTGATACAATTAAGAAAGTTACCATGAAGAAGTGAAGCCAAGATACCATTTACATAGTAATGGAATATGAGATGAAGCCCATTCTCAATGCAGCATCCTATTAATGAGGTTGCATTGGGATGACACACATGCCCAATGATACCCAGCTCTATTAGAAAATATTTCTCTTTCTATTCATCAGTGTTTCCTTTTGCTAGTCTTTTAACCGCTATCATCTGTCCATCTGGTAGGACTCCTTTGTACACCTCTGCATATCCACCTTTTCCCACCAAATTATCTACAAATCCAACAATAGTAATAAGAATCCATCATTTTATATGCTGCAAGATTATTCACCAAGTAAAATTTATGGTCTTTTCTACTAATGTTTTCTGATAGTTACTAAGTTATCAAAGACATCCCACAAGCATACATGTATTAAGGAAAGGCAGGGAAGATGAGTTAGCAACCAACCAAAGTAGTAAAATTTTCTAGATAAACTTGTGCCAGTTACTTGAAGAAATAACATTCAGTGTTCACATTATAAATCACTTTCCTACCATTTCTTCATAAAATAAGAACATTGATAGTAGATGAGTCAGATCCAATTTTGGTGATTTGCCATGTTTCAAATTTGGGTATGATTCAGATTTGATTTGATATTTTGCTGTTATAGAAATGTTTTGAGATTTGACGTCAATGCCAAAGGGGGAGACTGTTGGCAATTTGTCATTGATGTCAAATAATCTTGTGGAGTCACTTTTCTTTCTGATTATGATAATGAGAATGTTTTGTGAAGATTTCTTTAGACACACATAGATCATATTAACAATGACAAGTATTATACTATTCGAGATGTATCCATTATAAAACCTGTACATGATAAGTGTGTTGATGTATTGGTGATACTCAAACTTAACAACTCAAGGCTTATTGATGATCAAGTTAAACAAAGGCCCATCAATGTCTACATACTGAATAAAACACCACACATCCCTCAATGATCATCCTTGATCATTTGACCCATTGGTCTATAACTTCAATAACAAAATCTCAAAACCCACCTACTCAATTAGGTCTCACAAACTAGGTTCTTTTGCTTTGATTTTCATAGTGGTTGTCAAGTTGACAAACATAGTTGTCAATCTTGACAACATTTTGACAACTTTTTAAATGCAATTTTTGCAAGTTTTAGAGTGTATAGGTAGTTATTACAGCAAGAAGACAAGAAGATAGTATGGTGGAGGCAAGAATGGGCATCTTACCTTGAACAAGATCACAATCACAAGATGGAGGACAGAGACACTGTAGTTGCAAAGATGGAGTAGTCAATACTATGACAGCAATAAGTAAGCCTTTGAAGGAGTCTTTGAATGATACCTAGCGTAAGGAGTCTTTGAATGATACCTACATTATAGAAAGAAAAGTATAAACTAGATAAAATAGAGAAATATTTAGTATCTTATTGAGCTTCACTTTGTTTCGAGAATAGTTTAATATTCTCTACTAAACAGGGCCAACCACGTGAAGGTGGAAGCTCATTTGGCCCCAACCCCCTCCCCCTAACATCACTCTACATTCCCCGTTAACATCTAACATTCATTCATTCTTTCAACCATTAATAAAATGTAACATTCAATCAATATCACATGATAACATTCATTAACACATTAGATTCGTTAACACACAACATTCATCAATATTCTGCATTAACACATAATTCATGAACATTCATTAGCACATAATTAAATTCATTGAGACATAAAATTCAATCATTATCAATTAAGGTATGTAGATTGCAATCATTTCTTTTTTTTCTTTCTAATTTGTTTTTCTATGTAAGCTCTAAGAGGAGCATCAATGTTATCATCATTTCCCCCCTCATTAGTTGTTTTGTTCTCTGTTCTTGATGATCTCAAATTCCTATGCTGCTGCAAAGGGGGGTCCTCTGCAATAACAAATAAAAGAGTTAAATTAAAAATATTTTATTATAATTGTTACAAGTATTTAATTATTTTAAAGAACATAACTATGGCGCTATTTACCTAATCTGGCCACATCATTTTGTCTGGACTCAACCTCAACATGCTCATGAACACTGACCCCTTGATCCTCTACAGCTACTATACAAAATGTTACGTTAATCCAAACACCAATTGCAATTACATATAAAAATTTTAATAGAAAATGTATACCTCCACCACTAGGATGCACATCATGTGAACCTTCATCATGCACAGATTGTGTAGAAGGATTGTCAGGCTGCATTCCAATATCCTACGCATTGCTATCATTGCTTGCTTAAAATAGATATACTCACTTTATATTGGAACTTAACATCAAATAGACTAATTGGTAAAGTATTCAATTTGAAATAAATTTCATTTAGCTTATTTACCTATGGCTTAGATGCATCATTATTAGAACCTTGCGCATTGATTTCAGCTCGTAGCCATTCAACCACGGCTCTATAGCCTTGTTGGAAGCCAATTCTCTTGTCCTCTTCTATGAGGCATCTATTGAACTTTGAGCCCTACATTTTTGCTTGGTATGGTGAATTTTACTTGCATTGTTTCATCAAAAAAAAATTCCTTGCAATATATAAAAAATTTGATACAATTTTTCATTTACTAATACTTACAACTCGTGCTTGAAGTTTCAAAAAACCACCAGAGCCGAGCTTGTGTGTCCCATCCTTTTCTAGTCTTGCCTTTGTTGCCTTTGATGTGTCAGGCAATCTATGAAAAGTTTGAAATATGTTAGATCATATAAATATAGAGGTTAATTAGTACATAATTACATTCTCAACAGTATCACATACCTTGCTCTACTCTCTACTGGTGTAATTCCTTTTTTCATGTCAGCTTTATACTTTCCATCCAAAATCAGAGCCTGCCACTCAGCCTCAGGAACATAGGGTAGACGCTCGTGCCTGGGGTTAACCTGTAAATTTTTCCTATACTGGTCCCTAATATACTTCAAACATAAACCAGCTCTTTCAAGGAGCCTGTTTCTCTCGAATGCACGAGGTCCAAAAAGTTGGGTCATACTCTCTACAAGATCATCCTTCAACTTTTTTTCTTGGTTATTCCACCTTTTAAGTAAAAAAAAACATGTTAGACTCATAAATGAAGTGAAGCTACCTTTAATATAGTTCAAGAAATGGATGAAAAGGAAAACTATTCTAGCAATGATATGAAATCAAAATAGTGGTTTGGGGTTTTAGTTAGGATATGATGTTCCACCATGTACGTAGGGTGGGCCCGAATATCCACAAACACTCGTCACCAAGTTTTCACCAGAAAACATCATTCCCTACAAAACAATCATGGGATCATTAGTCAATGAAGAGTGATCAAAAACTAAATTACTATTATATCACTATAGAATAATAATAACTTTAAAGTACCTAGAACTTTGGCTACTTTTAAGGGAATGCCTTCATCATTGCTGATGATCAATATGCAATCCTTCACCATTCCCATACTAGGAACACGGGAACATCCAGGAAATGATGCTGCATCGGGACTTGTTGCATCTCCTATTGCAAAAAATGAAAACCATTATCAAATGCCTCCAAGAAATAATACTTCAAGGGAAATAAATTGGTGCAGAGCACCCATGGCACAAACACAATCAAGGGATCTACATCGTAAACACATAACACTTAAACACATAACAAAAGAGAGAAAAAGAGGGATTTGTGTACCAATAGATGGTGCAACAGTTGATGCTTGTAGGCTGTGTGTTGCTGACATAGCAGTCGAAAAGACATTTGTGGTTGTCCTAGATGCAGGCAGCATTGTCATAGCATCATGGAAAGGAGCTGAAGAATAAAATTGTTAGAGAATGCATAAATATAGAACGTGTGGACTAGCATGGACAAGATTGTTAGAGCATTAAAAAAAAGGATTGTTCAAGCATGTATTGTCAACGATTATGATCATTCCTATATATATTCAGTGGAAAACACAAGTGGGGAATGGAACATGTGATCTACCTGAACCACCTGCAGTACCCTCATCATGGGAATGGGGTTCAAAATTATGCAAATAACTCTATAAAGACAACGCATCCATATTTTAAGTAATGCCATAAAAGAGCATAACATAAAAACCATTATTGAACTCTTGTTATAATTAAAAATTTCATTAATACTTACTTTTAAGTTTTCAGAAGTGCACAACAAGTCAGCTCCCCTCTCTTTTATTTCCTGAGTCTGAGGCTGTATGGATGCCAAACGTAAAAGTTCTTTTCCAATTTTCTTTAGCAACTTTTTAATGGAACCGATCGGGTCATCGGTCTCTGCTAAATCAATAAAAAAAGGGTCCTCAAGGGGGGACTCCTGAGGGACTGCAAGTTGCTTTCCCTCTCTCCGACCACTAGCCATCTGTGACAACAATAGTATTAGTATTATCAAAATTACCCCAAAACAATGAAGAAAACAACATTAAAAAAATAACATTTTGCTTCTATCTAGTTTGCACAATTACAATGAGTTTTACCTGCTCATGTGTAGATAAGCTAGGAATATCATCACCATCCCCTCTGCGCAGTTGCTCCATATTGTGCCCCTGTGTCAAAGATCAAGTATAAAAATGTTAGCCAAAAATTTAATAACTAAATGGTATGTTGGAGTCATTGATTAGAAGTTGGTTTAATAGTATGTACCACCCCCATGATAGCAGCCTCGTTTGTATCTATGTGGTTCAAATTGTAATCAATAAGCAGCTCTTCCCCTACATGTATTGACTTTATCGCACAGATGAATACATGATTTCCCTCGCGCACCTCAAATATGCAATTGGGTTGCTTTATAGTTGACCCAGGTCATGTACTATTTATAAAACCTGCAATATTCCTTGTTGCTTTTGGCCTTCCATCAATGTATATAGCCACACTTTTAATTTGATTATTGTCTTGCTGTTGTATATAATTTGCCGAGAGTGAATACCTATGCATACTTTTTTTATATTGAACAATATGCATCCAACTTTTGTAATCGTAACATGGTCCAACATACTCCATCAATTCAAAAACTTTGTTGTAAGACACCTTTATGCCATCCATAGAAAATAGGCCCAAACCATGTAATGATGATGGTGTTATGCGATATATCCTCTCGTTAACAAAAAAATTAGTGTTTATTGGAGGAAGTTCCTTGGGTACCCAATGTTTTTGTAGATGTAGGTACCTCAAGGGCACCTCGATGTCGCCTTTCATCTCATCATCATAAGAACATGATCCCCCTTGAGTAGGGAAAAATTTCATGCGTTTATTGAATTTCCTTCTAGTCCTTTGACCTCTAGTTAATCTCCCTATTCTAAATAAATTGTATGTCTCACTTCCCTCTTCTATTCCTATATTTCCCTCACTCGAGGAAGACACTTCTGACAAATACCTATTCGATGGTACCTGCAAATGGGAGAGATCTTAGAAGACATCAATCTTACTTTTGATAAGTGTATTAAATAGACTGTCTATAAGGTGTATTGACTTATACCTGTCGATCCATGAGACTGTGTGGGATGCTCCTGAAAGGGGTTCAGTTTCCTGCAAATGTAATTCAATTATCATGAGCATAATCACATCCATCATAAGCATCACATAAAAATTAAAAACATTAAAAGGTACACATTATAACACTTAAATTTTTGTTTCTTGTTAATCCATCAACTCACCTTGGAGTATGTGTTTGGAAATCAAGTAATTACAGAGTATTTGGTGTCTTGAAGGTGTTCCTAGCCTAAGTACCCATCTCTTGTTCATCTCAAGGGTGCCATACCTAATGAGGCTATTAGATTTGTGAAGCTTGTGTTGAGTTGGAGGTGCAGGATTGGGATGGAGACAAACTCATGTTAGTAACCATTGAAGGTTGAATGTATCTTGCCTAGGGTGTCTTGTGGATGAACTAAAATAATTTGTTGTTTACTCATTTGCCAAGTGAGTAAGTTGATAGACCAAAGCATAAGGTCTATCCCTGTGGGTAGGTGTTGAGATTGACCAAAGGATTGTTGATCATTGCCTTCAGTAGAGGGTCCATTGCCATTCCCTACTACATCACAGGCAACCATAGATATATTTCCTAATAGTTTCTTTTCATGTCTAGTCAGTAATGAGAAAATATAAGCCCACATGAAGAACTCTTATGTAGATTCACAAGAGATTTCAAGTTCTAAACGTATCAAGTATATGAACCTAGTTCAACAGGTAAGTTAATAGGATATGTTCATAAGTTTTTAGGACAAACATTTGATGGGTATTGCTTATTCTGAGTGCCAAATGCTCTAAAGTGTCAACTTTGCTTCAATAATGTGATATGTGAGTGACAAAGTTTGGTTTTCTATTCCTAGCAGGAGATGAACAATGGAGGAGACAGAGTGAATGCTAAAAACCAAATGGATGAGCAGGGAAGCACTCCATTAGGATTGAAATTGAGAAAGAGTCCTTCCTTAATAGAACTTATTCACTTGAGCATGTGCCAACGAAATGGGGAATCTTCACATGGTGTGAACAACTTGACAATGGAGGAAGGAAAGATGCATAACAATGGGTGTCTAGGAGCAAATAGTGATGTTGAGGAGAAGAAGAACCAATCAAGAGGCTATGGTAAAGTGACATGGAAAGCCTATGCATACAACCCCAAGGCATTTTCTATCCAATTAAGAGAAAAGCTATTCTTATAATAGCAACAAGAGGATAGTAAGAAATAGCACATAAGGAAGAATGCAAGAAATGCCAATCTGCACCAATGTGTGATAGTGAAACACAAGCCTTCTTGATGATCATGATACATAGAGACAATATGTTGAATGAGAAATAAAGACACTCCAAAAGAGGTTTTCTAAAACCAATCGATTTAGGTAATAATGTATCCTCATTGCTGCAAACAAAGGACATAAGTTATTGAATGAAAAAGGATTGTATGGTGAAGCCAAAGTTTATTAATGATACTTTTTAGTAGAAGTAAGTTTCTAAATTTTTATTCATACACATTATCTTTAGGGATCTCATTATCTTGTAAATATGACCATAAAACTTTCATGTTAAGGTCAATACCTAACTTATGAGCACATGTTAAGGTCAATACCTAACAAAGCCTTAGAGTAGTCCAATTGCTGCTATATTTTTTGGATTTTCTCTTGCTGTTACACCCCTATAATGGTTGCCATAGTCATCAAATCTCCAATAGAGACTCAAGGAGAATTCCTATACACAGATCAAGTGCACACTTCCAATTATGAGAGGAATAAAGAGTTTGATGGCATAGAATGTCATGTTAGGACCATGTAATGGTGTTTGATCCATTGGTACGATTTGGAAGTATTTGGAGTGGTCATTTTGGTAAAGCCCTAGGCTTATGCACCTAGGAAGGAGGGTTTGATGGTTTGAATATTAAATAGATTAAGGATTGATGGCATACCTCTAAATTTCATCATCATCATCCTCATCATCATCATCATCATCATCATCATCATCATCATCATCATCATCATCATCATCATCATCATCATCATCATCATCATCCTTGTCATCATCATCATCGTCGTCGTCATCATCGTCATCGTCATCATCATCATCGTCATTGTCATCATCAACATCAACATCATCTTCATCATCATCATCAGTAGCAGCATCATCGTCATCATCTTCTTCTTCTTCTTCATGAAAATTTGTGTCAGGAACATCATCCAATAACTGTCGATCGTGATCATCATCTACATCATCTTCTACTTCTTTGGTATCTTTTTCTTCCATCGCATTATACTTTATCGGCCTTCCTCTCGGTTCATGTCTAACAACAAATGACCAACCCGGTTTATGTGGAACTCTGAGTAAAATACCTACTCACATTGGCTTGGAAGAACATAGGGCTCATCCCCAACTAGCTCAAATGACCTTGTATTAACCATTATAAATCCATTATCATGTTCAATAACAATTCTATCAAGATCATTTGGATTAAGTCGTAGCATGTGCCATTTGACAACGAAGAGTACTAATTTGAAGGAACTAAATTCACACTCAAGTATATCATCTAAAATCCCATAGTATCAATTTTTAGACTCTCGAGGATGTAAGTCATTTCTAGATGAAATATTAGTCACTTGAAAGATTGCAGTTATTCCAGAATCACAAGTTTTCTTCATGTCATCCAACACTTTGACGTGAAATTTTTGACCATTATAGAACATACCCTTGTGGTTTTTAACTTGCAATAATATGTGAAACATGTCAAAATTATTGTATCATGAGTTGATAAACATATGGGTGATTAATAAATTTGTACGTACCTGGAAATCTCTTAAACCATATGCTAAATCTATTTCCCTTTGCGTAACATTGGAATCTCCATTACGATGAGCTTCTTTAACCAATGAAGATACACCTTCCCATGTTAATGTGCAACTAGAATGTTGACATCATTCAATCCATACCGTCATCCAATCAAGATTGTTTGCAATATACAAATGTAGTGCATCCCACTCTCGAGCAACTGTACAAAAAAAAAATAGATGACTTACAACCGATTTATTTTAAAGATTAAGAAATAATTTATTACAATAACATCTTATAATTTATTACCTCTCACTTTCCTCAATCTACCTTTCCCCATCAAGTACTCCCCTTCAAATTTTTTAAAAGGGTCAAGATCCCAAATGCGATCTACATGGATATTTGATGCAAACTTAGGAAGATATTCAGTAATGTACACCATAATTTGGTATACCATATATCCCTCTACCATAGAACCCTCAGAATGTGCTCTTTGTCGAACCAAAGCCTTCAAAGATTTCAAGTGCCTCTCAACCATCCACATTGACCTAGAGTGTACAGGTCCACACAATTCAATCTCCTCAACTTGGTGTATGAGGTAGTGTTCTTGTGCATTGAAAAAATTTGGAGGTAGACACTTTTGCATTTCACATAGTAAATGAGGAATTCTTCTCTTCCAATAGTTTATATCTTCTTTATGGATTTCTTTAGATGACAACCACCTACATTAAGAGATTCAAGTCACAAAAATTATATAAATACAAGACTTTACAAAATAATATACAATAGATTACATAGCAAGAAAAACAAATCGCGAATATAATAAATATATACAACAAATTGAATAGATATTACTACTTACCTCATGTATTTTCCAAGATCATATATCACTTGTTTGATGTTATTGTTGAAGTGCTCTGGGAGAGATAGAGGTAGTACATACTACAGTAATTATAAACCAATCATTTCATTATTTTCTAACATAACATAATGAACAGTACACGTAGTTTATGAATATATTGTAAATATAGAAGAACATAACTTACCTTGATGAAAGTATGCCAATCATGCGTTTTGAGCCCTGGCCCAAATTCACTTTTCTTTGATATGAGATTTCTTATGTTCGCAGCAAATCCTATGGGAAATTGAATTTTTCGTATGACTTATTTTATGGCATCACTTTGCTGCTCTGTTAATAACCAAGGAAGGGCACTTATATTAATTTGATCTCTATTTCTATTTGAGTGAATGAAATTCTTTAGTGCATGATTGGATTCATGAATGTCATTACAAATTTTGACAATTTTTTCTTTGTCACACCTTCCATCCAATATTTTCCACAATGTCTCTGTTATATTCTTTCCAATATGCATAGTATCAAACAAATGCGCAATTTGTAGGTGCTCATAGTAGGGCAACCTACTAAATTGTCTAGGATAGCTTTTTAGTCCCTTTGGAAGGTTGTCAGTAGTGCCTTGATGACCTTCATGATCATCAATTACATAATTAGTAAACAAAAATCACAATAGAAATATATAAATTACAAACATAAACCATTAGGTGGAATGACATTACCTCGATGATTAATTCTATTATATTCCAACTTCCATAGGCAAGGTGTCATTCTTCATGGCTTTGATGTAGTCTCTTCTTTCCCATTTAAAAGATGTTTTTCCATACTTCGATACTTATGATTCCTGTGGAGGAAGTGTCTACACTCATCAAACACCTGCTTTCCTAAACTTTTTGAATGACGAGATTTCATCTTTGGACCACAAACTGGACATGCAAATTTTCCCTTTGTTTGAAGACCTACAAGATAATGATATAATTGGATTATTAAATATGTTGATTTTTATAATTAGAATTATCATGCGCAATTTGAATTCACTATAACATACCACAAAAATGTGTTAGCCCTGGGGCATCATGTATTGTCTATGCAAGTATTGCATGGAATTGAAATTATCTTTGTCCTATTGGTCTAGACACGTCATACATAGTGACACCGTTCCATAACTCCACCAACTCATCGATAAGAGGCTCAATATATACATTCATATCTTTAACTTGATATTTACCTACTTGAATGAAAAGTAACATTACATAATTATTGTGACCATTTTACTGCAAGATTTGTAAGTACATGTAAATTAATAACTATCAAATGATAAAATACCTGGAACAATCATTGCCAACATAATGTGCTCCCTCTTTATTGACATCCACAGAGGAATGTTATTGTTGATAACAAAAATAGGCCACACCGAGTAAACAAATCTCATCTCTCCAAATGGATTGACACCATCTGCTGCCAATGAAAGCCTAAGATTACGAGGTTCTTCTTTGAAGTGTTGCCACTTTTCCTCTATGTGCATAAATGTCAAACCATCTGCAGGGATTTGAATAATGTCATCTTGACTTCTATTGCGTGCATGGCAATCCATAAATTGTGCCAAGCTACTACACCTGAATAATTGTCGCATCCGTGGAATAATGGGGATGTAACGAAGAACCTTGTGAGGCACCTTTTTTTTTATTCGATCTGTTCGATATCTACTCATATGACATACAGGGCATTGTGTTGCAAATTCATGTTCTTTATAATATATAATATGATCATTAGGACAAGCATGTATTGCTTGATACTCCATTCCAATATCTTTCATAATAGTAGATAATTCTCGATATGAGCGAGGTAGAATATTTGATGGTGGTAACAAAAACTCACCTATCAATCTACATAAAAAAATATAAGTTGTTAATATAAACAATATTAGTGGTACATTATTCACCATTTGTTAACTATAAAGACATATATGACATACCTTAACATACGTGACATTGTTATGTTGGATAAACCATTCATAACCTTCAAGTTCAACAACAACAATACAGCAGAGAGAAGAGTTGTTTGAGAGTCTTTGTATAGGGGCTCGTATGCCTTCTCAAGTAGAGGTACATCGAGGCTATCATCATCATCATGATCAAATACGCTTGGACTAAATGTGTCATGGATCAATGTATTTATACCATCATCTTCAATTGTGTTTTCTGGCGCATGATTGTCATCTTCCATGGGATCATTATCTTCACCTTGGATATTCGCACCTCCATGTTCCTCCACTTCAAAAACCATATTCTTTGGATAGTTGTGGTTCATATCATGTACTTCCCTGGGGAGATCAACCTATATAAAATTGATTAACATAAATAAACCATGATCATCAACTCATCATCAAGTGATTTCATATGTATATAAATTGTTAAAATGATATAATGAACAACTTACCAATGGATGATAGTCATGCCCCCCTTCAATGTGACCATTCTCCCTACAATGTCTCTTAACTATTTTGATTAGCAGTCTTCTATGGTTTAAGCCCTTACAAATTTTGCAGGGACAATAACATTTTCCATCTCCTTTTCTTTTCAAGTTAGACCACAATCTAGCGATTGTCTCCCTATTTTTTTCTTCACTTATATTATCTGACATGATCATTTTTCGTAGGAAGCAAAAATCGGGCTATGAAAACTTCGGTCTACAACTTTCACAAACTAAGCAAAACTGTCGAAAGTACACAAATCTTCTTAGACCTAGTTAAATACTTTAATATTTTAAAAATACTTTCTTTGACTTTATTCCTAAGACATTTAACCCAATCACCTTTTATAACATTCAATCAATTGCTCTAGGCAAATTTGTGGATAAGATTATTTGTAAAACTTTGACCAATTGCCTGAAGGTCTTATTTCAAGAGACCTTACAACATTAAGCCACTAAAAGCAATTTCAAAACATATAAACTAAAAGTCTAGTTAAAATATACATTAGATTAAAAAATATACAATTTTCATACTTGAGCGTGCGGCTATAACTTGTGCAATGGTCTTCTTGCTTAGCTCTAGAAGCTCTCCAGCAATCAAAACATATAAGCTACAAGGCCTAACAGCAATTTCAAAACATATAAGCTACAAGGAAAGACATATTACATGACATGGCAAAAGGAACAAAATTTACAAGCTTTAGCAAGACATATTAAATGACATCATAGTGCTAGAGAGATCACAATTATATGAGTCAAACATAGTCATGAAAAAGCACATAAATTAGTTATTATATGCAATTAAAAGATATATAGTTAGATAGGGACATCCATAGGGCATATTGAAGAAATGAAATGGTCATATAGATTTCATATAGGATTTTGAAGATGATAGTGTTCTAAGGCAAAGAATCCATTCATATAACCATAATGACATTAAATGTTTAAGCATGGAAAATCATCAAATACCAAAATAGAGCAGCAATAAATCATTAGCAATAGTATTTTCTTGAAAGTTTCTAAAGCCTTTTCAAAAAATCCATTTTGTACATATCATGCAATCATGGCATTCCATGATACCACATTTCTTAGATGAATTTGTTCAAAGAGTTCATGTGCCTCATCTATATTTCCACATTTTACATACATGTCTAATAGGGCAGTTGCAACTACAACATTTGACAAAATTTCTTAATCCTTTATAAAGTTGCATTCAGATTTACATCTCCTAGTTGCATTTGTTTGAAAGTTTATAAAGACTTTTCAACAAATCCATTTTGTGCATATCCTACAAACATTGTAATCCATGAGACCTTTTTGAGGCAATCTATTAAACCATTCATGTGCCTTATCTATCCTTCCAGATTTTGCGTAAATGTCTACCAGTGCATTTCCAACCATAATGTCTAACTGAAAAGCCCCTTCCATTATGCTCTGATGGATGTCCATACCCTATTCCAAAGCTCCCATTTTAGCACAGGCAGAGAGAATGCTAACAAAGGTTGTGAAATTAGGATTTACACCTACCAAGTGTATTTGATTGAAAGTTTCTACAACCTTTTTAACAAATCCATCTTGTGCATATCTTGCAATTGTTGCAGTCCATGAGACGATGTTTCTCTGAGGCATTCTCTCAAACAATTTATGTGCCTTGTCTATGCTTTTACATTTTGCATATATGTCTATAACATAATTTCCAACTATAATATGTCATGAAAACCCCCCTTTCATTATGCTATGATATCCATACCCTATTCCAAAGATCCTATTTTGGCACATACAAGGAGTATGTTGGCAAAGGTTATGGAATTTTTCAAGTTTGGTTCAGAACTATTTGATAAAACTGTTGAAAAGGGGATCAGTCGATCCATTCAAAAAAAAAGAGGAAGGGAGGAATTCTTTGTTACAGCAATTATTCAAAAGACAATAAATTGAAACTGCCTTAGATCAATAAGCGACTGTTGTTTTTTTTCTGTGGTATGACCTCATGCATTGATGTGGCTAGGTGAGTCAATTTTGTAGAGCATTGAAGGTTCTTTTTCACTCGAGTTTGTACTAGCTTAGAGACCGGTGTATTAATTAGTGGGAACCTACAGTAAAAAAGATTACAAAAGATGAAGATGATAATGATGAAAAACTATGCTTACTATACAAGAAAGAAGAGGGTATTTGGTAAGGTCCAAATTGATTGAAAACCAAGATTTCTATCAAGTAGTGGCACATGCCAAACTTTTTGATAGTTGAGTTTGTTACTTGCCAAGATCATAATGAAGATTTCTAAGACCTATTCCTACTAATCAGCTATGGCTAGTTATCTATAACCCTAGACACAAAGCATTGCAGATCATTGCGTGTCTTATTTATATCTTTGAAACATGAACAACTATGTCCTTGTTCATGTGCGGAAGCATGGCGAGGCTATTTTGACAATTGCTTGCTGTGGCGAGTTGCATATCCATTTTCCTTTTAAGGATGATAGCTGAGTGTGTCCCTATCCTTGGTTGAGAATTCAATGATCCTATATCCTACCAAGGAGGTCCAGTGTGGCCATACCCACAACTAATTGTAAATATATTGAGCTATGTTCCAACTCACATACAAATATATAGCCTTGGCAAATCCCAAGAAGAAAATAATAAAAATTATAGAACCATATATTAGTAAATAGGTTTCAATATTTAATCCTATAATTAATAATTAAATTCATGTAATTAAAAAGAAAATATTTGTTAAGTTGAAAAAATAATTTATTACCTATTATATATGCTTGTTAGGTGGTTGGAATAATGTAAAACACCCACATGTATTTCAAAATTTTTGAGAGTGATAAGTACTATTCCCTAAAACATGGAACCATAACAAAAGTATTCTATTGGCATAATAACATATTTTTATGTTGGCTTGTATTGCATAAATTCAATGGGTATACCTATTACCCGTGCACTTGCTCTAAACCTATTTTTCTTTAAACTTCATTCTTGAATAAATAGTGTTTTTCGGCCACTTATTTCATTTTTTTGAAAGCATTGTCAGTATTGATCAAAATATTAAAATGCTAAAATTTATATACATATGAAATTTATCATAGCGAATATTTTTTTCATTGAGTGCTATCCAAAATTTGATGATTTTTGTTACATAAGGCTTGTTCATTACCAAAAACCATTAGTAAAGTTAAAAATAATCCTTTTTAGTTGGATCATATTGCATATCAAAGTCCTATGTTTTGAATTAAGAAATGCTCATAGATAGTCCGAGGTGGTAAACTCTTGATAAATGGTGATAAATGGTGATTAGGATGTGGGACGTGTATGTTATGAATGAAATAGGAAAAAGGAAAAAAATCATTCACTTTTGAAAAAGCTAGCTGTATCCTCTTTCCAGATTCATGACCAACTTAAAGGTTGACATCAGCATATAAAAAAGAGAACGGTTATGAAAGTTGGATCCAAAATAAATAACCCAAGCAACATTTGAAAATTGGCACTTTACCCTAGGAAGTCATCCAAAAGAAAAGAGACAAATTTTTATATTTTAAAATGAGAGAAAATAAAGGTTTGTTGCCAGTACTTGAAAAGGTCAGCCAGCAAAAAGAATCACACCATGAAGAATAATATACATCTTGGGCAACATAATCTACAAGGAAGGGTAAAGCTTTTTCTTCTAGGACTAATGGAACTTTTGTTAGCTATTTAGTGAATACTCAATTTTAACAATAAGTCTTGTAGGTCCCTATGCAGTTGTTTGGCTTATTTTGGCAAGCAACTATTGTTTAACATTTTTAAGCAGCAATTTGGAGAGCTGGTGGCCCCATGGATAGCAAAATCTAATACTCATTTTTAAGCATTCCTCTTAAATAATAATATAAAAAAAAAGTTATAATAATATTTCGTACAAATAAAATTTGGAAAAAAAAATTTAGGCAAATAAAAAGGAGAGGAATAAAATTGGTGAAGACATGTCATTTTTCTTAATAAGTTGCAGCACCCCTTTTTTTCAAAGCCTATTTTCAGTTTTTAAGAAGCTGTTGCTCCACTAAAATAGGGAAAGATTCCAATTTATCCTTTCTCTCTAATAAAAAATTTACATGGGAACACGACTGTTTAACTTTAAGCAGAAATTATGCATAAGCAGCCGCATGGAGACATGGGGTTACTCTTACTAAGAGTTGATCTACTAAAGGTTGTGAAGTCTTAGTAGTCTTTTTAGAAATGGCTATTTGATTACATGGAATGATTTTCAGGTTAAACTGTAGATTCCCACTACTTAGAAAAAAAACCACCTCCTTTCTTAAAAAGTCCCCATACAGTTGGAACTTTCTTTTTCAATTGAATTTTAATACGGGTTTTAATTTTCAAGCAACATCAAATGGATGAATGACTTCAATGCTGGCTAAAAATAGAAGCATTTACAACATGCTAGTCAATACCAATAAGATTTCTGATATGCTTTACCACTTGTGGAAACTTTCACTCTCTGTCAAGGATTCACAATCCATTCTTGGTCACTTAATGGTCCAAGTTGCTTGAATTATAGAAATCATTTTTTAGGTGTTTGTTGACTTTAATAAATATTGTTGATGCTATTGTCCTTAATGATACTAGTACAACCTTCATGTTTGTCCCACAATGTTGAAATTTGAAAATATTGAACATTTGTTTTTTCATTGCAATTTTGCTAGGATATGTTGGTATATTTTTGTGGGGAATAAGTTGGGTTGGGATATTAGGAGTAATATTTCTTGCTGTGAGGTTCTTTTAGGTTTTGTAAAGTCTTTTGATAAAAATCTTAACTGGTTTTTGTAGAAGACTAGGAATCATGAGGTGTTCAAGGACAAAAGAAGAATACTTAGTAACCCTTGTTGGGAATTCAGTTTCTCTTCATTGTATTACAGGCTCCTGTGACCCTAAAGATTTCTAAGAGTATATTGACTGAAATGGTGGATAGCCAACCAAAAGTGAAAATCAAGAATTATGGATTACAATTTGTATCCTATTTTGGTCTTGATACTTGATAGCACTATTCCTATTGTTGACATGGAAGGTAATATATATGAGATCACAAGCTCCACCTCAGCTAGTCAATGTTCTAATTCCTATGGATATAAATGAAAGGATGTAATGTATAGTTCTCTAAGGATATCACTATCATTGAGGATTCCTCGTAAATCCTATTATGATGGTGAATTCACAATGATCTTTCTTTTTCAAACTCTCTTAAAAGAATGTCACTCTTAAAATTCAAGCTTAATATTTCTATATGAACAAGATGAGTTAGATGAAGAAACCTTCAAAACAAAAGAGCTTTCACCTCAAGAAAGGAAAAGTGGTACAATTGCCACAATGACTGGAACTCTCGAGTATGAACCTTTTAAGGTTCAAGGTATGTTGCAAGGACAGAAAATAACAGTGCTAATTGATAGTGGGGCTACTCATAACTTTAGTAATTCAGCCTTAGTCATCACAATGGAGCTCCAAGCAGTAGAACTAGAAAGTTTTTGTGTGAAGATGGTGGATGGATCCCAAACATCTTGTTCCAAAAAGTACACAAATTAAATAGACCATTGGAGACTACAGTCAATGATGATTTCTATGTTGTGGAGTTAGGTGGTACCGATGCTACACTTGGCATTCAATGGACAATGTCCATTGGTAAGTACTCCCTTAATCTCCAAACAATGGAATTCAAATTCAAGATAGATGGCAGGAAAGAGGCATTTAAGGGCCTATGCGATGAAGTTCCTGAAGATGTAAGGACCGAAAGT
Organism: Chamaecyparis obtusa; assembly: GCA_027943335.1. Lineage (NCBI taxonomy): Eukaryota > Viridiplantae > Streptophyta > Pinopsida > Cupressales > Cupressaceae > Chamaecyparis > Chamaecyparis obtusa. The sequence continues at coordinate 54,815 of BSBK01007996.1, read as the reverse complement.
ATGAAGAGAACATATAATTCCAAAAGTGTTGTTGATACAAAATAAATGAATCAGATATGTATGGAATTTTGATAAACGAAGGCTAGCGGCTTGGGCTCTACAACTGGAACCCAAGATGCTCTTCAAAGAGGCCTTCCAAGTGGGAGGCCTTCCTCTCCCACGTACTAGTGCAATTAATTCACATTTACTGTGATAGGGTCCTTGGTTTTTTTGCCTTTTATGGGCCCTAATATGCCCTATAATGGGCATTCGATGCCTTACATCCAAGAAAACTTACCTCTGTCTTCCTCTGCCAAGGCTCAATTGTTTAATCAAGTGGTGGAGAATGATGTTAAGGTTCTCAATGGCACATGCTTCATCCAGTACAAACCCAGTGGAGAACCGTGCACATGGCATGGAGGTGATAAAGGTCAGTCCATTCCTACCGAAGCTATCATTGTTAAACCAAATTCGCAAATGGTGCTTGCTATTGAATCAGAAAAAAATACATTAAAGGATACTGATTTGTTTCTTGCTACTCAAGAGGTGTCTAAACTTCCATCACATTCCTTCTTGAATGAATGGCTTCATAATGTGTGGTCTAAAAAGCTAGGTTTCCATTTTACGTATTTTCAAATGATTCAAAAAGGGATTTTTTAAATTTTTATGGCTAACCCTACAAGTCAGAAACAGGTTAGAAGGCAATTCTAGAAAGTTGGTTCTTGTAATTTTAGGCCATTTTCTTGGTTCCCAAATTCTATTCAAGAGGATATTATAGCCCTCTCTTGCCGTCGATGGCTCACTGTTGGCCATCTTCCACCGTTTCTTTGGAATTTGATTTCCCAAGCATTTGAACCGATTGGAAGTGTTATTAGAGTGGATAAAATGAACACTCTGCTTCCCCACAATGATGCTAGGGTTCTGGTTTCAATTAACCTAGGTCTTGATCTTCCTAAAGAGATTATGTTTGATCTTGAAGGGCAGATGATATTGTGCCCTATCATGATTCTTGGTGGTATTAATGCCTACTTCCTTTGTCGAAGGGAAGGCCACATGAGATTCTCTTTCCCTCTCCTTAAAAATAAGTCTCCTCCTCTCTCTGAAGGCACTAATGCTGCAATCCCTAATACCTCTCAGTCTTTACCCTCATCTTAACCTGAGAATGACTCTTCTTGACTTTCTTAGTTGATTCAACCCCCCTCGACCTCTGAGGAGTTGGAAGCTACACTTGATGCCTTAAAACAAGCCTTTAATAACACTGGTGACCCCCTAGCCTCTTATGCTACTGAAGTGAGCTCTGCATTACAGGACCTTCCCAATGAAAATTCCCTTAACTTTGGACTGGACCCTAAATCTCCTAGACCCAAACAAAGAACTCAAAATGCTTCACAAATTACTCTTGAGAAGATTAGGAGGCTATTTAACCCCAAATTTAATAATGTTTCTTCACCCAAGATGTGCTTGAACAAGAACTGTGACCCTGTTTCCATTTCATAGGGACCTCATAAGGGATCCATCACTTCATCCACTCCCTTGGGGGAGGGTGAGACTAGTGGAACCAATGACCATCCTGCTATGGAGATGGTGGAGAATCTAGGGAGTTGGGTTGAGAAGTGTTCTAATAAGGTTGATGCAACTACATCCCTAGATGGGCTTGGTGCTCTTAAGAAAGCCTATGGAGATGAAGAGAAACTTGGTAATTTCTCTCTTGTGGTCATTCTTTCCCCCTTACTTGGCCTCCCCCCCTAAGATTCATCACCATCTTCCCAATAATCTAGCCATTGTTCCCCATAGTTTTGGCCTATGAAGGACAAGGATGAGAAATTGGAAGAGGGAGAGATTGAGGAAGGGGCTAACACAAATATCAATTAGGCCCTCAAGGATCCTAAGTTGTTTGTGTTTAATGCACAAAAGAAGAAAAGAAGAGTGAAAACTAAGAAAATTGAGCAAGAAGTAAACTGTGAACCATAGTTTATTGAGAATAGGGAGCCCTCTACTAAGAAGAGAGGTAGGCCTCTTGGCCTAACCATAGGAAAATTTCCATCTAAGCACCCTAGACAACAACTTCCAAGTTTCTATAAGAGATTTATAGCTCCCATGGATACAAAGTTATTATGTTTTACATGGAGTTTACAATTTCATCTTGGAATGTCAGGGGTTTGGAATCCCCAAATAGAAAACATGTCATTAAGAGATTTCTAATGATGTAAAAATGAATTGATATTCTTTTGCTTCAAGAATTTTAGGTAGTTGGATTCACTCTTGACATTAATTTAAGATGCATCTAGCAAGATGTAAAGTGCTTTTTCACAAAGCATGTTAAGAGCAAGGGTGGTGCTTCTATCTTGGTTGGGCCCAAATGGAAAAAATACATTTTTGATTGGGGGTGTTCTCTATGCAACGGGGCAATTTGGATAACAATTAAGAATAATGGACTTGAATATGGTATTTGTAACATCTATTCTCCTAATGACCACAAGGAGAGGACAAATTTGTGGAGGTGGCCACTTGTGTTGATTTAAAATCAGGACTGTGAATGGTGTAAAGGGTTTTTTTTTAATCTTATCTCTGTATATTAGATCTGTGTAGACTCAAAAGAGTCAAAGTTAAAGTTTTAAACAGATGAAAATGTGTTATAACTTAACATCTTTCATCTGCATCTGGTTTGGGTCAATTTGATTAACCATTGAAGAAGTACAAGAATAAGGGAAAAGAGGTCTCGTGGTGTGCCCTAGCCGACTATCGACACTCAAAAATTTGTATTCCCTATGAACCGATAGATGGTTCCACATCTCGGTGAGGGAAATGTAACATTTTTCTTTGTTTCTTTTGTTTCTTTTGTTTTGAAAAATGTTAATGTGGATAAGATGGATTGAATAAAGGCGACAAGGCATCTGTAATGTGCCTGGTCACTGCAAACTAGTATTAAAACTGTGACTTCTTCTTGTCAATAAACTGGCGTTAAAAATTTAAAGGGTATTTGAGGAACATACCTTTGATAAATCACAACTCGGAGGTAACCGACAGTCAAGCTAAAAATATGTTGTCCATGCCGAGTCTCAAGTTATTTGCTATCCACGTAGAGCATCAAGATCTTCGACCACAGTTGTGAAAATGAGACCCAAATGACACTTCACTTCTCCTCGTCCAACATACAAATTACCCAACGGCTACAAAAATCCCTCTCAGTGCTATTGAACATAGAAATGACCAACGTTTTCTTTTTATTTTTTCTTATATCCCGTTAATGTTGCAAGTGCGACATTGTCAGGTTATAATTGAAAAAAAAAGGCAAAAACACATAACATTTGCCCACCGTCGCAAATTGCCATCGTAATTTCACCCCAAATGTATTAGTGCTAGAATCTTCAGGCACTGAGTGATAAGCCAAGATGCCACTGCATCAGACTCCTAGGGTACAAAGAAAAGTGTGTCCCACACTTTCTCACCAAAGGGAACATCTAAAAACCACAAACTCCACTTCATCTTCACCAAAGGTTTCCATTCCATCACAGGAAAGAGAACCAATTTGCAACTCAACCAATCAGTATGTTCAACATCCTAAGAAAACCGAGCCATCAATCCATCACCAAGGATCACGGAGGAATCCCATCTCAAAATCTCATTGTTAGACTTATCATTATCAACCAGTAACTCAAGTCCACAACCAGAAAACAACATCTGCACCACAAAATTGAACATAAACAATTTGGTAACACCAACATCACCAAGGTGTTTGACAGTAGGTAACTCCTCACCAATAGTAGTCTAATCAAGCACAACTAGATGCTCTACAATCTTCATGTCAGACACAACCAACTAAACATGAAAACCAATTTCCTCCTCAACCTCAACAAGGTCCACAACATCATCAGTAATCACAAGTAGCTCAGTAACAAGCACAATTTTGTCTACAAGTTTGATGTTAGACTCCACTAACTGAACATCAAAACCAATTTCACATACCTCTTCAACCTCTAAACTATCATAAGAAACTTTGTCAAGATGTCTTTTCTCATGAACCAGCCTTCTAACCGACCAAACAAATTTCCTCCAAATTAGCATGCTCCAACTCTGGTAAGCTTTACAAAGCTTAACAACACTTTCTCTCACAAGGTTCTTAACTTGGTTCTCCACGCGGTTCAACAAATCCACTTCCAATTGAGAAAATCTCTCAGAAATCACATCACCAAGGTCCCATCCTCTCGAAGACATCTCCAAAGATCTTCGAAAACCTTATGCAACAAACCCTAACACTGACCACCTTGTGACAACCTCCAAGTTGTATGCAAGTTAGATCACAACCTACCACCTTGCATGAACAACTAGGGCACTATTTCACAAGTTCAATGTCACAAATATGCAACTCAAATTTCCCACAATCTCTTCACCAACAAGATCAACTTCGCAAGATCAGCCTTGATAGGTCAACCTCCTGCTCCAACAAGATCAAAATCTCACTCTGATATCACCTGATGCAATCAAGGATGGAGGATCCAATTAAGGACTATCTGACCTTATAGCCAAACACCAACACAGGGGAAATACACAACAAGAAACCAGATCTGAAAGAAAATAGATGTCTTTATTCATCAATTACCGATTACATGCAATGTGGTATGCTATACGGCCTTCCCAGTTATGGCCAAATACAATGCAAGAAATAGTTCTACAAGATCACAAAGGATCCAACACACTTCTCCTCAGCTAGCCCAGGTCTTCAACACAACAGGACACTAGTAGGCACTCCAAGAAAGATCTAAACCTGTCCTCAAACTTCCAAGAAATATTTCTACTACCTAAGCCTGCAAGGTACTAACTCTACTTTCATAGATGGAAAGTTGGCTATACTAGTGTATATGGCTTAATATAGTGTTTTCATTATGGAAACAAAGTCATATAGAAGTTTGGAGTGAGTGCACTTGATGTAAAGATCAAAAATTGATTAAGTGTTGAAGACTAGACAGTGTACAGAGTTCCTGAAGCTCAGAACATTAGCGCATGTGCGTATGACTGAGTTATGGTGTGCACCCTGGAAGTTAATTTGGTTATACTATATTCATGCTTAGTCTATGAGCACTTGATTAGATATGCAAGTATGAGAAAGATACAGATAGTTGAAGTCACACAACTAGTATGTGCTAGTGAAGAATAAAGTAAGAAGTCGATTGTTATCATTTTGAGTTGCAATTATATTCTAATGATGTAAAGGCTATGCACCTATTGTAATTAGGTTTCCAACATGTATATATGTTTTTTTGTAAACACACTTGAGCCAATTCATTTGGAAGCATTGTATGTAATAGGTTTAAGGGTCAACCTAGTTGTTTATTTTGTAAATGCATATAAATATGAGATGCGCCCATTGTAAATATTATGGAAGTTGATATAGAGTTGTAATAAGTAGATAAGAAGTGTGCAAAGAGACTATAAGATGTATTATAGCTTTGCAAGAGGTCAAAGCATTAGCGCATCAAAGGAACTGATCTGACAAGCAGTGTCACACTTACAGTTTATCCAGCAGATATAGTGTGTATCTGAGATCAAAAGGTTGTAGCCTTCACCACTTGAGCAGTGAGCTCTAGGATAGTACATCCACTCCCTTAATAGGGACTATTGTAAAAGACTCCTAACAGGCTCTGAACCTTAACAAGGTCTACTATACTTAATGCATTGTAAAAGCAACTCCTAACAGGGTTAAGGATCTTCTAACAAGGATCAAAAAACATTAGTACAGAATATTAGTGGGTGTCAATTCCCACCAAGGTTTTTACCTATTTGGGTTTCCTCATAACCATATTGGTGTTATGTGTTGATTTCATGTTTCATGTTTATGTGGATGTTCATTTGAGTACTTAAGAATTTAAGTTAAGTTTAAAGATTAAGTAAAAAGATAAATATTCAGTGAACATTGATTCACCCCCCCCCCCCTCTCAGTGTTCCCATTCCTAACAATTGGTATCAGAGCTCTGATCCTTAGCAAAGAAGTTTAACCACTTGAGGAGATCATGGAAAAAGAAGAAATGAAACATCTAAAAAGAAATATTTCTACTAAATGAAGAATTGGGGCAAACAAACATAGAAATCTTAGAATTAAGAAACAACAAGGAAAGCTTGGAATCTAAATTGAAAGAGGCTAAGAATCACATTGATAAATTACACACCAGTTCTAATTTAATAGAATCTCAATTATATGCAAGAAGAGCTAAAGGAGATACTAGCTACATTGGATACAATGAAGCACAAAATCAGATTGATAACATGCGAGAAAGAATGAAAGCACCAAAAGGCACCTTAGATGCTAAAGAGACTAGAAGTTAGACCAAGGATCATATTGAACCACCTAAGAATGAGTGCAAGCCTATAGACCACACTTGTTATGCATGTAACAAGCATGAACACAAAGCAAGGAATTGTACAGAGGTAAGACCTTTCAATGGTTATTGTTATTCATGCAATAAATTTGGTCATAGAGCTATGAATTGCAAGAAAAGCCAAAAGAATAGGACTCATAATCAAAGAAATTAGAATCAATCAAATATAAGAAGCTCTCAGAATGTCACATGTCAAATATGTAACTATAATGGTCACTCAGCTAAACAATGTAAGATAATGACTCATGTCAATGTGTCGAGGAATATAAGGCCTCCAGTCATCTATCACTCTTGTAACAAGGCTGGATACATCTCAAAGTTTTTCAAATCAAAGACACAAGGTCAGGAAAGCCCTAAAAATGCTGAAGAACTAGTATTGGATCCCAAAGGATAAGTCAAGTTTGTGCAATCCTCAAAGGATGCAAGCTTGATTTGGTCAAAAAAAAGGAAGGACAAGGTTGATGAGTATGTATTGGATTCATCCACAGTGGATGTACCCTATACATCTGGATGAATGGCCCTCAAGGTCATAGGGGGAGATAATTTAGCTCTAGACCCCTACATGGCTGGTATACTCACTCTCAAAGTATGCACCTTTGGACTTAAGCTTTTGGAGACTATAGAAACCTTCATGCAAGAGCACACTAGCTGATTGTTTGCAGAATGAAAGATAGAAATTTCCAAGTGATAGCCTGGTTTACATGACAAGCATTAATGGTAGAAATTCTACTTTAAAGTACACAAAAGTTAGAAGATCTCTCATTGCATTTGAATTAAGAGAAATTGAAGAGCAAAAGACTCTTAGCAGTTGATTAAGAAGGATTGGAGTTAGTGATTTGCTATGCATTTGATCGGTTGCGGAAACCCTAGTTCGTTGCACTGATTCAGAATCCCTTGGAAACCTTTGTGAAAGTGATACACAAGTAAGTGATGGCTACTCCCATAGTAATTGATATTGCAGAGAAGAAAAGATACGTGTTTAAGAGGCATCCATTTAAGTCTACACTAGATGACCTAGAAGGGGCATTCTCCCGCACACCTATGGGTGTTATGCATGTTGAGGACATTAGGGCATACATCTACTACAAGAAAGAACTAGTAGGATTGGATAGATTAAGGGTGCACATGGAAACCATGTTAAAACTAGACAAAACCTTCTTGGATGAGTATGCACGGTGGGATAAACACCCTATAGTGGAGTATGCTATGACATATGAGTTATATGAATCAGAATGGATCAAGATTCTTTTGAGCAGGATTCATGATGACCTATTTCGAATAGGTGAAGTGTCGATCAGGATCACCAATGACCTAATTCATGAAATGACAAGGCTCTCAAGGATAGGTGACATCCTTCTAGTGGGTAAAGATGTGAAGAATATTGTTGGTGATAGGTGTGGAATGACCATAGAGCCTATTGAGAAAAATGACATCAAATTGATGTCTATGATACTTGGATACAGGTTTTAGCACACCAGTAGGGTGAACAGTATGTCTGCGCCACAATTCTTGTAGCCATAAGAATTGTTAATGAAAATGGAGAGTTCAACCTATGTGAAATATTTCACGCATAGTTGATTGATAAAATAAAGGAAATCAAGCATGATAAGACCAAAATATTCAGATTTGGATCTTTGATCATCTATATGTACTTTCACATTGTTGGAAAAGTATCTGATTTGTATCTAGACAAATCCATTCCCACAATGCCTTGGATATCTCTCAAGGCATGTACTGAAATCACCTTGAAGGATTACATGACATTGGAGCTAAAGACATTCAGGGTTAAGATGCGGATCAAGTATAGGATACCAGAGAAGATAGTTGAAAAGTATAAGGATACTATCTATTTTATGGTTGAAATAGATGTGACATGCATGGAGGCAGTTGAACCTAGAACAAAGTGGATTCATCCACTTGGATATGAGGTAGATGAATAAGTTTTAGAAGCTTATGCTCAAGTTCTATTAGCAGCACCTAAAGACCCTAATGAGCCAAGATGGGGAACCTATAAGGAGAAAACTAGAGAAGTTGATGGAGTATTAAACAACGCAGCAACAAAAAGAAAGGTTGCTAAAGCCACCTCAGAAATCTTAAGAATACATGGAGTATCTCAAGCATACCTAGACAAAGAAAGGGAATAAAATATTCCTTTGGAATTAGAGAGCGCAAATATTGCAAAGGCAAAATCAGATGATCCCAAGCTAAAGAAGGTGAAGATAGAATTATATGATGAACAGAAGGGTAAAACTGATGTTACTCCTATGCCCAAGGAAACCATTGACCTTACTGCTCCTCTTGAGTATAAGGAAATGCCAAAGAGGAAGAAAGAGATCAGCACTAGCCATCCATCCTCAAGAGTCGCAAGGAATAGAAAGAACTCACAAGAACCTCTTGAAGTAAGTTTCAAACCTAGTCTTAGTGTGCTAAGTGCAAGAATAGTTGATGAGGGAAGAATTGATCAAGTAGGGAAGTTTTATGAAAAACATAGTGAAATAGACAAATCTAAGATACATGTAATGATAGTCAAACATATGCTAAACTTCAAGAAGATAGTCTTGGAACTTAAGACTATGATCCTTGATAATGTGTGCAACATCCTAGAATTCCAAAAGAGATAGGCTATTGAAGAAGACCTACGGATAAGGTAAAATATTCTAGATGATACCCTTCCTGTATGTTCTCTAGAGGAGAAGTCTTTATTGTTAGACTTAGTGAAGCCACATCTCAGAACAAAGTCAAGGACTTTGCACATTATGGACAAGAACTATGATCTTGTTGCTAAGGAAATAGAGAAGGCATTTGAGAAAGTATTCATGTATAGGAACATGTATCCAGCTACTGTGCCCACAATACAAGTACTCATAAAGGAAGTCAAAGTGGCAGAGCCCACTAATGCATTAGTGACAAGTCCTCAGGACTCAGCGCCTGCAGTGGAAACTCAAACAAAGGAAGATAAGTTTGCACCCATGACAGAGTCACTAAAAGATAGCACCATTGTCATTGACAATGTAGAGATAGCCATAGCGGCCAATGACACTGAATTGGATAAGTTTGAAGAAGCTTTTGTGAGCACACAAGAAGCTGAAATTTTATGCAGCAACACACCTCCCACTCATCAAGAAGAAGTATTGATTGAAGATATAATAGATGGGAAAGAAGAAGAAAAGGTAAAAGAAAGTGAGAAGAAGGATGAAACATACGTAAAACTAATCAAGGTGAAACAAGAAGTGATGGATTGTACTCCCATCACTCCTTCAGCAACATTGTTGTCAATTTTGACACCTGACACAACTAGTTTAGACTCATGGGGAGAAGAAGACTTGATTAAGTTCAATGTCCTAGATATGGAGAAGGCCAAGGAGAAACAAGTGATGAGGAATCTCCTCCTTGTAGAGTCAGTGAACATTCTGAAGAGCTTGTTACCTACAGACAAGAAAGTGTCCAAAGTACACTCAGTTGATGATGTCAGTTCAGTGATTTCACAATTCAAGGGAAACTTCACTAGCTTGGAAGAATCTGCATCCCTATTTGTAGAGGATAAATACATGAAGAAAAGGCTCAATGAATTGGTCAGAAACTATGTACTTGACCAAAGCTCCCTAAAGGTTGTTCAAGCATCCCTGAAGGAATTTGCAGCAAAGGGAAGGAAGATCATTGTTGAATGCATGAACCAAGACAAGTTGACTGGTGATCTATACAAAAAGATTCAAGAGGCTGAAGCTATGATAGATAGCATAAGAAAATCAATGGAACATCTATCAGTGGATGTGAACATGTGCAATAATGTTTACCAAGGTTAGATTGATAAAATTGAAAAGGCAGAAAAAGAGATGACTAAGATAAGGGGAAGGCAGACTCAGCTAAGGAATGCTCTTGCGCCCTCATTAGACATACTAAATCAGAATATCAAGGAGATTGATGCCACCATGGTGACATATGATCAAGGTCCTAGCACTAATTTGGAGAAGATGGAAAAGCTTCAGTATGCTTTATGCGCCCATCTGCAGATTGTAAATTCACTAATCACATTTTGGAAGAAAGAGATCCAAAATCTGCAAATTGCATATCTAGATGTACTATCACAGTAAGTTTTTGTAGATTCAGTTTTTGACACACCTTTGTCATTAATGTTAAAGGGGGAGTATGTATTGAATATGGATAATAGATATGTATAAGGAGATATAAAATAGAAAGATATGTATAGGGAGACAAAAGTTGTTTGTATTAAGGATAGTTAGCAACTTGGCCATATTCCTTTATTGCCATCAATGACAAAGGGGGAGATTGTTGGAAATTTTGATATACTAGTGTATATGGCTTAATATAGTGTTGTCATTATGGAAAAAAATTCATATAGAAGTTTGGAGTGAGCGCACTTGATGTAAAGATTAGAAATCAGTTAAGTGGTGAAGACTAGATAGTGTACAAAGTTCCTGAAGCTCAGAGCATCAACGCACATGCGTACGACTGAGTTATGGTGTGTGCCCTAGAAGTTAAGTTGTTTAGACTATATTCATGCTTATTCTATGAGCGCATGATCAAATATGAAAGTATGAAAAACATACAGATAGTTGAAGTTACACAGCCAATATGTGCCAATGAAGAACAGAGTAAGCAGCCGATTGTTATCATTTTGAGTTGTGGCTATATTCTAATGATGTAAAGGCTATGTGCCTATTGTAATGAGGTTTCTGACATGTATATATGTTTTTTTAAACACACTTGAGCTAATTCATTTTGAAGCATTGTATGTAACAGGTTTAAGTGCCGACCTAGTTGTTTATTTTGTATGCGCATATAAATATGAGATGCGCCCATTGTAAATGTTATGGAAGTTGATATAGAGTTGTAATAAGAAAATCAAAAGTGTGTGAAGAGACTATAAGATGTATTAGAGCTTTGCAAGAGGTTAAAGAATCAATGCATCAAGGGAACTAATCTGACAAGCAGTGTCGCAGTGACAGTTCATCCAACAGATATAGTGTGTATCTGAGATTAGAAGGTTGTAGCCTTCACCACTTGAGTAGTGAGCTCTAGGAAAGTGCATCCACTCCCCTAACATGGACTATTGTAAAAGACTCCTAACATGGTCTAACCCTTCACAAGGTCTATTGTACTTAATGCATTGTAAAAGCAACTCCTAATAGGGTTAAGGATCTTCTAACAAGGATCACAAAATAGTAGTACAAAATATTAGTGGGTGTCAATTCCCACTGGATTTTTTACCTATTTGGGTTTCCCTGTAACCATATTGGTGTTATGTGTTGATTTCATGTTTCATGTTTATGTGGATGTTCATTTTAGTACTTAAGAATTTAAGTTTAGTTTAAAGATTAAGTAAAAAGATAAATATTCAATGAACATTGATTCACCCCCCCCTCTCAGTGTTCCCATTCCTAACAAAATCTGCTACTACTAGCTCTCCCCTAAACAACTACCCAAACATCTACTTAAATACTAAACCCCAGCCACAAGTCGGCTTTATAAACAATTAAATCCCAAAAGCTAGTCGGCTCCCAAATATACAAATATTAAATGCCAAACATTAGTTGGCTCACAAATAACTTTGCAAATATTTAATTCACCAAGTCAGCCTCCAGATCCACATAGGATAATGCAACATGCTAGATCTAGGTCCCCACACATCCAACGATCAATCCATAACTTGAGGAATGTGACCTAGATTAAATGCATTAGTTGGCCAAGCTGAATCTCCAAGAACAACTGTCGATAAGCCAAACTACCGAGTGTTGGGAAATACACCAAGCATCCACACCAACCAAGCCATCCAAGTATTACTGAGCACCAACAATGTCGATTCTCCTTCAATGACCGAGCTCCCTTCAGTGACTAAGTCCTCCAGCGACTGAGCCACTTCAACAATCAAGCAACAGGCATAAATACCAAGACCTCATCAATAACTGAACATCGAGCAACAAACCACCAAGTCACTGAGTGACCATCATCCACAGAGATCCACTAGAACTTCCAACTAAGAATCACCGTCAAGACCTAGGAACTCCAATCTTCTACCGAAATCACCAGCCAAGTAATTGAACTCCACCAGATAGTTACCGAGACTACCAGAATCTTTAGGCACTGAATGATAAGCCATGATGCCATTGCATCATTTAATATCCATCTGATAAACTTCAAATCCTTTGTAAGAAGAATATGCAAGTAGTATTCTTACTCCTTCAAGTCTAGAAATGAGTGCAAAATTTTCTCCGTAGTCAATTCCTTCTTCTAGTGCATAACATTTGCAAACCAATTTTGTTTTGTTCCTTATTAGATCTCCATTCTCATTCAATTTTTTGATGAATATCCATTTGGTTCCAATCACATTTTTGTCTTTTTCTCTCAATACCAATGTCCATGTCTTGTTCTCTATATTTTTTCAATCTCTTCATTCATTGCATTAATCCATTCATCATTTTCTAATGCATCTCTAACGGTTTTAGGATCAAATTTACAAAATAAACATGTGTTGTTTCTTAACTTACTTTGAGTCATCATTCCTTCTCTTTTATCACCAATTATCTGATCTTGTGGATGGTGTCTTCTCACATACTTTTCAAGTACAAGTTTAGATCTTTGTTCTTCAATGTGTTCTCCACTCAGTGCATGATCATCATTCTCATCAGTAACTATTTTTTGTTACTCAGTCTATAAATTCTATTTCTCAGTAGCATTATTTTTTTGCTCAGTAAGGCCAGACTATTGCTCAGGTAGAGTTTTAGGTTCTTTAATATAAAAAAATCTACCATAGTCTATTGGTTCCTTTTTTCTTTCTTCATCATTCTTTTCTACAAACTCATCAACTCTCATATTTTCACTTTCAATCATCTTGTTAGTAGCCTTTTTCAAACATTTATAAGCCTTGATTTTAGTAGAATATCCTTAAAATATCCCTTCATCACCTTTTGAATCAAATTTCCCATTTCTATCATCTTTCAGAATGTAACATCTACTTTCAAATATTCTAAAATAACTCACGTTAGGTGTGTAACCATACCATAATTCATAAGGTGTCTTGTTTGATTCTTTCTTCAGTTGAACTTGATTCAGTGTGTAAATAGAAGTACTAACAACTTCTCTCAAGTACATTTGGGAAACATCTTTTTCAATCATCAGTGATCTCACACAATCAACAAATGATCTATTCCTCCTATCAGTAATCTCATTCCATTGGGGTGTCCTCGGTATAGATACATGTCTCTTAATTCCATGATCATTAAAAAAATTAGTGAACTCATCAAAAATAAATTCACCACCTCTATCTGACCTTTAGCATTTTAGTTCCTTACCACTTTTGTTCTCCACTTTTTCTTTATACCATTTAAACATTTTGAAAGATTCTAATTTTTCTTCTAGGAACATGACAGTCATCATCCTAGAGAAGTCATCAACAAACAAGATAAAATATTTGTCTCCATAATAACTCTAATTTCTCATTGGACCACACAAGTAAGTATGAACTAACTCTAAAATAGCATTAGATGAGTATTGTTTTCTCTTGAAAATAGACTTTGACATCTTATCCATTTGACATTGTTTTCACATTACATGGTTAGGTTTAGATATTCTTGGTAAACCTCTAACTCTCCTTTTCTTACTAATCTTAACCATGTTGTCAAAGTTCACATGACATAACCTCTTGGGCCATAACCATAAAGCTTCATTTTTATCTAACAAACAATAAGTTTCATCATTGTCTAGATAAAATAAGTTACCTTTTGATTGTTTACCAGTACCGATCAACTTTCTAGTCTCATCATATATTTTCACCTTTCTATTCTCAAATGCAACTCGATGAATGGTGTTTTTAGTTGTGCTACACTCAATAGATTATAGTTAAGTCCTTTCACCCAATATGCATTCTCACATTTGATTTTATTATGCATTCTCACATTTGATTTTATTATTCTCACATTTGATTTTGTATCATTTCCCATTTTCACATATCCACAATTATAATGTTCAAGATATTCAAATTTTTCTTCATCAGTAGTCATATGATGTGTGCAGCAACTATCAAAATCCCAAGTATCATTCTTTCTAAGTTTAGAAATAAGTGTTGTTTCAACATACCTTTCTTCTTCTTTGAAATCTTCCTTTAATGCCAAAAATACCACTTCTATGCCTTCATCTATCTCGGTCTTGGTGTCATCATCTTCATCTTCAACTATGTAGCATGTCTTCTTTCCTTTATCTATGTAGTCTTGGTTGTCTTTGTTGTTATATTGTCAGTTGCCTCTGTGATCTTGTTGATTTCTTCTGTCATTATTCCTTTCATTTGTTTTCTCATCATTTTTTGTATCAGTACATCAAGTGTAGTAATATGACCAATTTCTTTGTATTTAAAACATACCAAGGGTAATTTACCTCTATATTTTCCTTTGCCTTTTTGTAGTCTTCTAGCCATTAATGCTTCAAGTTCATCAATTTCATCTTCTTCACTTTCACTTTCACTTTCATATCTTATCTTATGTCTGCTACTTGTTCTTCCAATTTTTAGAGATGACATAAATGCATACTCTACCTTAGGCAACATATTGTTGTCATAGTTATTTAGCTCAAGTGCAGTCAATCTACCGATCAAACTATCAAGAGAAATGTTATTACCAAGAGCTTCTCTCATTTCATGAATTGCAAAGACTCTAATAGCATAGGTAGGTAACAATGTTCTGAGAAATTTACTTACCACAATGTCTTCATCAATAGTTCCCCTGCTCCTCAAATAGCATTTACAACTTCCTTGATTTGGTTGATGTACTGAGTGATATTTTCTCCTTCTTTCATCTTCATATCATCAAAATTACCTCTTTTAGACTTTCATCTTTTTCTCTTAGCACATTCACATCTCCTCCATGAACTAGTGTAAGCTTGCCTCACATTTGTTTTGCATTTGTACATGTCTTAATGTCTTCAAATTTAGCATTTGATAAAGAAGAAGCAATCTCAATCATCATCGCATTGTGTTTTTGTCCTTCTTTCATCTGGTTGATAGTCAAATGACCAGTGGGAGTTATAAACTCATTTTCCAAATAGTACATTGTAGAATCCCCAATCCTTGATAGATATAACTTCATCCTACTTTTCCATTTTGAGTTGTCTTTGTTCATCTTTGGCACCTCTTTCGTATACATCTTGTGATCTTTTACTTAAGTGTACTCTTTCTCTGATACCAATTGTTAGATAAATGAGAGGGGGGTGAATCAATTAGGTCCAATTATCCTACAATCCCAAACACTCCCTAATGTATAAAAAAAATCTTTCACTTCAATTAAAACAACGCGGTAAAACTTTGTATGTGCCTTTATGTTCATTAACCGAATACCAGTAAATTAACTAGTGTATGTACCAATCAAACTAGTAATTGTAATGTGTAAAGTAAAGTAACAAATCATCACATCCATACACATATAACACTTGATTTTTAATGTGGAAAAATCACCTAGGACCAGTACCCAAAATAATTTCACTCTTTTGAAGTGAGCTCATTTAAGAGCCAACCTTGTTAAAGGTTACAAAATACACTGTAAGATGTGACCTTATTAAAGTATTTACACTAATAGTTCTCTTTGACCAAACATTCACTATGAGGTCAACATGAAAACAATCAACATTCATTGAATGTCATAATGAAATAATAAAGACTATTAAATCCCACTCGATTAAGAGATTTATATATAGAAATGGTTAGAATGCAACAGTAAATGATCTGATTCAAATACAACTTTCTTTGCATATTTTCAGATTTATGCTAAGCACAAAATACCTCTAGCCATCATAATCACTTCAATTTCCTTGTATCCTCCAAATTTGTTCTACTCAGTTAATTCCTTCCTTTGACGCTCGATTTAGTCTACAAAATTACTCAGTTTTGTCTTTAACCTGTCTGACAAGCTTCCCATGAATGCAATCTTCTCACGTGCATCATCTTCATAATGAATCTCTTGTCTCCTTTTATAGATATGATAAACCATTTTTTTCTTATCCATAGATTTTGCCTCTTAATCTTCATCGTTGATTTTTCCACTTCAACAAGTTTCATTCTCCAACATCCGATCATCCTTGAATTTTTTTAGTTTTTTGATCATCATAAAAAACTTTATCTTTAACCTCAGAATCATCCAAATTTGTCCATCTCATCATCTTTAGTTGACAGTCATATGTTCCATTTTATTTCTTTCACTCAATCAATATTGTGATGTGTCACTGAATTCTAACTCAGTTAACATTATACTCAGTATACATAGCTACACTTTCTCAGTGTACAATGTTTCAACTCATGTATACTAAGTTTTTCATTTACCAACCACATAAACTTGTTCATTCTTGATCTTCAATTTATAACAGAATTATGTAATATAATCAAATCACTAACATAATGTCATAGACTCATCAATAAGTTACTCAATGAATACCATATCCATATCTTTCTCATGCATCTCATCTTAATGTTAATATCTCATTCCTTCACCATTATTTCATTCTTTAGATGTTTGTAACTATCATGATAAGTACAGTCAAAACTAGTTGACATCAATGATAATATAACAACTTATTTAATGTGTCACATATACCTTTGTAGCTCGGTGATCATCAATCTCTCCCTTTCAAGTATCCAATAAATTTTCAATCTCTCCCTTTTACAATATTCAATTGGTTGTAGTCTATCACATCCCTAACAGAGACACCATTGATTAATGTCAGGATATAAAGAGGAGAAGACTCTTTACTATATGACACATCTAGAGAGGTAGAGGAGATGTTCACTTTAGGCACCCTCCGGGCAGGTGGTGAAATAGGAGTGATGGTCACCATGTTGAAATAAGGTTTTTCACCTAATGGATGGGGATATGATGAAGATGTCATGATAAAGTTTGATGAATGTGGTGGAAATGGAATGATATAGATCTACAATTCACTATTTTCCATATCCAAAAAAATAAAAAAATCTTTGATTTATTTTTTCTTATGTAGATGACACCACTATTTATGTGGTCTTAGAAAAGATGTAGAAGACACACACAATGATTAGTTTCATGACCCAGTACATGATGGTATTAACAATACTATGTCCCATCATACCATCAAGGGTACGGGCGATTACTCGGAAGGGATCAGATTTCTAGAAGAGTTACCAAGTTGTATTTCAACAACCTTTGTAGGATACTTGTGTAGGAATTGGAAAAATTGGTAAACGTTTGACTCCTTTATGGACCTATTGAAAATTAATTCCTTTCAAAGGGATATGGTAATTCCATGGTACTAGCTACAACCTTGTTCTTCCAAAATCCTCTGAAAGAAGAGGTCCCTCGATAGGCATTTGAAGAAGAATCCCCAAATTTAGCCATGGCATGGTGATAATCTATCAAATAACAATAAAGGCTAGTAAATTTGGGATACCTTTTTAATGAAAAAATCTCTCTTAATGTTGGTTGTAGGTTCCCAATGAACATCCTTTGGAGGTCATTAGGTAAAGGCATAAGGAAATTTGGTGGAGATAGACTGATAACTTGAGATAAAATCAATTATCTTCTCATTCAACTTCTTTTTGAAATGGTAGTGTTGTTACCTATATTCACCTAGAACCAAGTGGGGAAGGCATCCATAAATTAGTCAAAAGTGTTGATGGAGTATTCAAGAAGATATTTATACCATTCCATAGTGGTTTCTTCAAGGAACAGATACAATAGCTTCAACAATATGTAATACAAATTATCATAATCACTACATAAAGTTAAGAGTTGATATGGAGATTTGGATCTCCATCACCACTATACATTTCAAACATCAAGGACTCAACTACCTATGAAAGTGGATTTATTAGCACTTTTATGGTCAAGGGGCTATAGTGATAATAGGGTTTTATAGAACTCTAATGAGTCATAGTTGATAGGTTGGTAATTTTTTGCAACTAATCTATATTATGAAATATGGTATTGAGAAAAGGATTATGAGGTGAAGGAGGTAGAGGACGTAGAGGTGGATTACCACCACCCCTAGGAGGAGTGGAGGACCCATTAACACCATGTCCTACACCACCAACCCCTTGACCAAATCCAAAATTTATACCAATATTCTATGAATTGCATCCTAATGGATTTTTGTTCACATTAATGCTAGGGATGGAACCACTATTCAAAGGGTTAGTATTTGGTGTTGACGTTACCATGCACATTGACATTGTAGGTATAATGATATTGACCTATTCCCCTATTAATATTTGACTAGTTTCTTGGATATTCTAAAGGAGGAAGAGACACATGATCATTTACTACTCATCCTAACACAAAGAGTGCCTTGAGGCCTTGCTTGTTCAAGATCAATAGCTCTCTCATATCACCAAAAATATTTCTATCCATGGAGTGAATATATTTCCTTTGAAGAAATTTCTTAAAATCCCTTAAGTTCTCCATGAGGGATCAATTCTTATCAAACTCAATAGCTATGTTTGATCACAATCCATTATGGGAGGGGATTCAAGAGAAAATCTTGTTGGTGTGGAGTCCTTGGACCCAAATTTTGGAGAATTATTAAGTCCTAGTATCACTCTTGTGAATAATTGGGATTCACTCATGTCATTAGGATTCATATTTCTAGTGAACATGGGATCCATTCTAGTTGTACTATAGTGATTTGAAGAAATACTGGGTCTTGAAGATCTTTGTAGTATAGTTCTTGAAGTGGTCTATGTTGTGAAGCTCATACGGTTTCACAACTTCTAAATAATTAGAAGAACTTTAAAAAATGTAAGTTCACATCAAATTCACCAGAATATGGTGAAGGAAAGGTACACCAACCATTAAAGTCTCAAGGGGATCAGTATGGACTATCCCTTGTGCCACCTCCTTTTACTACTTCTCTAGTTAGCTAGGGGATCAAGACACTAATGAGATAAAGAGGTTTTTATGATCTAAGATATTAAATATGATTGAAATAAAATTAATTAAAGTGATTAGATCATATTTTGAGATAAATAAATGCTAAGTGAAAATAAACATAAATAATTAAAGGAGATCAACAAATAAAAGTGTTTTGACTATGAAAACCAAAAGAGCA
This sequence comes from Chamaecyparis obtusa, assembly GCA_027943335.1. Taxonomy (NCBI): domain Eukaryota; kingdom Viridiplantae; phylum Streptophyta; class Pinopsida; order Cupressales; family Cupressaceae; genus Chamaecyparis; species Chamaecyparis obtusa. Next base: position 35,388 of record BSBK01007996.1, on the reverse strand, counting down.
AGCTGCAAAGACCAAATGTTGAACTTTGCAAGCTCATTGCCTTGGAAACCCTCATAGGTCAAGGCCATCAACATGGATGAGAGATGAATGTGTGGCACATGCTTGTCTTATGAAAATAGAGTACAGAGGACAACTCATAATTAAAGAGAAATAAAAAATGCTAAAATAATAAGAAAATGAAACTAACTAAAATTAAATACAATAACAAAATATGATGAAAAGTACAACTAAGCTATGAAACACAAAGGAGAGGAAAGAGGTTATGCTAGAATCAATGGTTGATGAAGTTGATGATCCACACTTTATTCTCCATGAACCTGCACACATAGAGATATGAAAATATTGGGGTGGCTATTTGGACATCTTCCTCAGTTAGATCCCTCCTTTGGTGTTTCCACATCCACAATAGTTAAATAGACACAATAAAAACAATGATAGGTAACCAAATTGATAATGTAAATAAACAATAATATAAATATAAGTAGATAGAGAATATGATATGCTATCAAAGACACACAAAAAGGGTGTAGATAAATCCCCTTCACTATAATGAAGGAAAGTTCGATGAGATGAAGGAAAGAATGATCGATGAGTATCAAACATGAGATGGTATTTGAGGCACCAAGTATGAAAAAATTATGTAGAGAGCATATAAAAATCTATCCAAAATGTGAAGAATCCTAAAGAGTGTGTGTGTAGAGAGAGAGACAGACAAAGATAGAGACAGAGAGAGATAGAGACAGAGACAGAGAGATAGAGAGACAAAGATAGAGACAGAGATAGAGATAGATGAAGGAAAGAATGATCAATGAGTATCAAACATAAGATGGTATTTGAGGCACCAAGTATGAAAAAATTATGTAGAGAGCATATAGAAATCTATCCAAAATATGAAGAATCCTAAAGAGTGTGTGTGTGTGTGTAGAGAGAGAGAGAGAGAGAGAAATTTGGATACTTGTGGGCATTGAATTTGGGCATTACAACTGCAGGGTGGTAGTTTGTAATGCTCCAATGGTGCTTTGCATATTTTTAGTTTCACGGATGAGTGTGCATTGCATAGACATATTTGTTGTGTGCACGCATCCTATGTCATGTAGGTCATGTGGCTAAGATTCAAGATGGGTGGTGACAAAGTTGGATGAGTGGATACAAAGGGATGACATGGAATTTTGTGCCTTTGGCTAAGGTAGGGGCATTATGCAATGATGAATTAAAACAAGGTACAAATTTGTGACACTACAAATGTATGAATGAATGCATGTATGGTTGACATATGGAGGTACGCATGTACATATGCATGCATGGTCATACATATCTATGAATATATGCATGGATGTATGCATGCATGTATACATGTGTGTATGTATGCATTCATGCATGCATGCATGTATAAACAAAGATGAAAATTTAAAAAAATTATGTTTTACCAAGTGAATATTTTTTAATTATTTTTTATATTAAAATTTATTAGGGTTACAAGGGTATGCACAATCACAATGTAATTAAATTATTTGGTGCATATTTAGTGTTAAGTTAATGTAGAAATAGAAATATTGTAATTAATGTGAATTTATAATTTTTTATTTAATATTTGTAAATATTTATGATGCGCTTGTAAAGGTTGAATTACATTGATTTGGATGCATTAACATTGGCAATGATAAGACTTGTACATAATTAAATAATTTATTAGATTTTATGTGAAGGGTTTGATGAAAACACAACACGCATTAATTTTTATGAGATTTGTGTAAAAATTTACATGTTCAATGCCCATCTAATGATTATTTAGTGGTTAAGTGTTCTTTTGCATTAGGATTGATGACATTAACTATATGTACTTTATTAAATGGATTCTATATTAAGGTATTACATGTATGTCATATTGTCTTATTGTGTGTCCTAATGCAATTATAGTAGGGTTGAAGAAATTCTTTATATAGATAATGTATGTCAAACTATGAGTGCATGTGTAATGTGTTTCTTCATTCATAACATTTGAGTGACCAACTATAGTGTGTAACAGGTCTAGTTGAATGCACCATAAAATATTGTGTTAGGGTTGAAAGGACTAGTATGTTAGGGTACATCAAGTTCATGCAGTGTGCCTAGAATGCTAAATCATTTATCATGTTTAGTAACATTTAATATGGATATATTTTAGTTCTAATGGTGAAAATGCCACTGGGATGAAAGGGTTTTGTTTGAAATTTTTGTAACATTTATATCATTCAATTGTTTTGTTTGTCTAAAAGCTACATCAAACTCCCATGGTATTCTTACTAAAAATGTTTATTCATCATGGTTGCATGACATTTTCTCTCCTACATGATTCTATGACTTTTGAAAGGAAACTTTAATCATATACATGTCATTGAGTTGCATGGGTTTTATTTTAAGGTTTTAATGGAACATATATATGGGGTTTCTTAGTGTGCTTGTACATGCCTTATGGTTGAGTGAATTAGCCTTATGTTGCAAAAGAATTGAGATTGTGAAGTGTATTTTTAAGATCTAAGCTAAATGATAAAAAAAATTGAAAATTTTTAGCAATAACAATAAAATACCAAAAATAAAACAAACATGGTAGGTCAAATCTAGAAAGAAAACAAAAAATAAATTATAGTAGCAACTTGATCCTAGAAATAATAAACTAGTGTGTTGAACGCTCAAGTCTACGGGTGTTAGTGCAAATAAAAGGGTGCATTTTTTCAATCAAGAGGTCGTGTAGGCCTGTCTCTCCAAAATTCAACCAAAAAGTGCCAAACACATGTGTTGAGAACCATATTCTAATTATTTTTACTGATTTGAAATTTTAGAATGTTTGTAATTGTTCTCTTTTTGCATCTAGAATAGTATATGTTGTTATATTTGAGTTTGCACACTAAAATATGGGGAAAATTATTATATTGTATAGGGGCTTGCATAAGTCAAAACTCGTGGTGTTCCCACCTACACAACAATAATGATTCATGAAAAAGGTTGACCACAAAAGGATATTGAGCTCTAATCTCAATATTAGGCCAAATAATCCCTACATGACTCTGTACTAGTAGATATCATAATATCATGAAACTCAAACAAGAAATGCAAGAGGTCCTCTAACTTTATTTTTTTAAGTACATGACATGCCCAAAAATTAGGGCAAAACACACATTTTTTTTAAAACACAAAACACCAACTAGGGTACACACTAGGGTACACTCTCAACTCGAAAAAAAAGAAATGCATCTACTAACACAAGTCAACTTACAGGGGGTCATGGCATGCCCTGGCTTGCCAACATCCCTTATTGGTCAGACTGCATTAGCCAAGGGAAACCCTACTAGGTTTAACATAATAATATATAAAGGGAATTAACCCAAATCAATAATCCAAATTAAGAGAATAAAATAAGGTCAACAATTAGGTCATTAAAACCTAGGGAATTCAATTGAAGATGAACAAATCAACAAATTCATTCACAACCCTAATGGCCCCTAATGTATACCAGGTAACCATTTGGGGTCAAATACAAAATTCAATTTAATGGGTTTAAAGGGAAAATGTAATCATGAATTTAACCCTAACGCAATACTAGGGTTATCAAACTATTAATAACTAAAATATAATAATGTTTGATTAATAGAAATAAAATTATTGTATCCCTAGATTAAATGTAATTTAGTTAATGTTCAATATACATTAATATTATTCCAACTAAGGGATTTAAATCATTTAAATAATGTTATAATTACTAAATCAAATATTATTGTTATTAGGGTGAAATAATTCACCTAGGTCCCTCCCAGGATTTATAAAATTATTTATTCACTAATAATTTAAATATTTAAAGAAAATAGCAAGGGCCAAAAGATTAAAAAAAATCAATTAATTTCCTCAAATAAAACATTAATAATGTTCAAATAATATTAAAATATAATAATTTAAAATATGAGATCTCAAATCTCAATATAATAATTAAATATTAAAATGCCCATTTAAATAATTATTCCAGCATCTAAAGTTCAAAATAAATCAAATAAATAGTTATTGGTCTAATATTTTAAAATTTCAATAAAGGAATCTTGGGATTCAAAAGGCTAAATTAAATATAAAAAATTTAAATCAAAATTCAAAAGGAACAGAAAAAAGGTCAACTGTCATTAAATACTGATAACCAGTATTAAATAAAATAAGCCAGAATTTAATAAAATTTCAAAATTTAAATTTAAAAATAATTTTGGCTCCAAAGGCCAACCCTAACCCTAATTTTGAAATTAGGGTTTGGCCCTAAAATAAAACATGGCTAAAACCCTAATTTCTCCATTTGGGGTTTTGCAGGTTTGGCCTTGAGCATGCTTGAAGAGATTCAACAAGTATACACACAAGTGTACAAGGGTACATATACACACACAAGTGTGTGTATACACTCTTATACACTTGTGAATATATATCCAAATTCGCCAATGGAAGAAAATATACAGATTTACAATAGCTTCTCCAAACATTTGAAAATACTCCATCCCCATCAACTGGCAAGGTAAGAACAGAGAGAAACTGATTTAAATCTTTCATAGTTTTTTTATTTGTTTAATATTACTACAATTTTACATGATAGCATTCTAATTTAAATTCTCTATTTGGAATACAGAGTTAATCATGATTTTAAAAGAAAACAGTCATTTCTCTATAAATATTATTACTGTTATTGATTTATTTTTCCTTGTTTTAGTCTGCAGATAAAAATCTATTTTCATATTACAACAGAACTATTATAATTATATTTAATTTTAATGTTATTACTGACAGATTAAATGTATTGGACTGTAAAATTAGGGGAGCATTTATCTAAAGCCCCTTTTACATAAACTAGGGTGCGTTTGTTTTTGTTTTTTATAAAGAATGAAACTGTTAAATTTTTCTACTGGCTCTAAATGCAGACCAGCCTTCACACACCAAGGTGGGGATGGTGACTACCCCTCCATACCCCTACATTGGGCATGCAGAGGAATAGTCCACCGCACACCTTTGGTGGTGGTGCCCTGCCCATCGTCCCCCCAAGAGGGGTGGCGGTGGCAGGACAACCGCCACCAAAGGGTGTGGTGGTTGTGCCACCTGCTTCCCCTTTGGATTCGTGGGGGACACAGTCCCACTGACCATGATGTGTTGCAGTCGAAGGAAACAATAAAATGCCCATTTTTTTAATTAAACTTTCTTTAATGTTGCTTCCTATTTACTATATATGTTAATTTAACATGATATATGATATATATTAATATATATTATATATTGTATTGTATTTAAACATAAAGATGTCTATATTTTATAGGTAAATATATATAGAAATGTATATATATATTTACATATATATACTAATATATTAGTATATATATATAAACAAGGAAAGGTATAAAGGTATGAACACATGAGATTCCATATTACGGATTAGATAATGTGTATACACTTCTATGTATATAAGGTAATATATATTTAATTTTAATTTTATTACTGGCCGATTAAATGTATTGGACTGTAAAATTAGGGGAGCATTTATCTAAAGCCCCTTTAAAATAAACTAGGGTGCATTTGTTTTTATTTTTTTTAAAGAACAGAACTGTTAAATTTTTCTACTAGCTACGAATGTAGACCGGCCTTCATGCACCAAGGTGGGGTGGTGACTGCCCCTCTACACCCCTGCATTGGGCATGTGGGGGAACAATCCACCACACACCTTTGGTGGCGGTGCCCTGCCCACCGTCCCCCCAAGAGGGGTGGCGGTGGCAGGACCATCGCCCCTAAAGGGTGCAGTGTTTGTGCCACCCGCTTCCCCTTTGGGGTCACGGGGGACACAGTCCCACCCACTGTGATGTGTTGTAGCTGAAGGAAATATTAAAATACCCATTTTTTTATTAACTTTTATTAATGTTGTTTGCTATTTACTATATGTTAATTTAATATGATATATGATATATATTAATATATATTATATATTGTATTGTATTTAAACATAAAGATATTGATATTTTATAGGTAAATATACATAGAATATATATATATATATATATATATATATATATATATATATATATATATATATATATATATATATATATATATATATATATATATATATATATATATATATATTTACATATATATACTAATATATTAAAAAAAATTAGTATATATATATATAAACAAGGAAAGATATAAAGGTATGAACACGTGAGATTCCATATAAAGGATTACATAATGTGTATACACGTGTGTGTGTATAGCATAATATATACATATTTATATATTTAATATATATACTCATATATACACATATGTATATACACTCTTACTAGGATGTACATTCATCCTTGAGTTAAAATTTTAACATAGGAAAAAGTAGAAATTTAGTTCTTTCAAAATAACAAAATAGAGATAATATGCTAGCTCTATGTACATCTATGTGTATATACTAAGTATATATACATAGATGTATATACATGACATGTTTTTTTGAATCAAGCATTCTCAAAGAAAGGAAATCTATTCTTTTAAGAACAATAACAAATATGATGCTTTTTTCCTCTCTTTTTTTTTGAAATTTAAATGAACTAAAAGGGAAACTTACATACATATAATAATGAAATTTTCTCTTTCTTTTCCTTACAAGAAGAAAACAAACCAGCAACTTAATGTTTCTTTTCAAGAAAAAAGAACACACTAACAATACATCCTCTTGCTTCAACCTTCAAAGGAATAATAGTAGAACATTTATTCAAATAAATACAAAGTTATTACAAGCATTTCACATGCTTAAGGCATTTACATGGCCTATTAAACTTTTACATAAGTCATTATAGCCATTCTAGAACTCAAAATAACAAGTAGGAACTAGTCAAACTCTCCATTGCTCCATAAAAAAAAAAGCAAGCTATCTTTTGGAAAATCTGCAAAATAAAAGTCAAAAGACCATGGAGGCTCACCTCCCAACCTAGGCCATTACATGGTCACCCCCGGGCTAGGGGAAACAAAGATGGATGGGAATTACAAACACACAGATCATTGCACATACACAAAAAAACCAAAAAGTATTCAAAGCACATAAAATTCTCTTCCCATGGATATACACATAATGGGTCACCTTGGACCCATAAAAGGGGTGAAGGTGGAAACTACCCAAATAGGAGAATCCATTCAACAATGAAATACATACCTTCAACAAGGCCAAGAATCTATATACATTGCCTTCACAAGGCCATGACAACAACCATCAACCCTTCCATTTTCTTTCATAAAACCACTACCCTTATGACCCCCAAAAATAGAACACACAAGAATGGCAACATGGATGCCCATACATCCATGCCTTATCCCCTTCCTCCTTGAGGAAGGACTCTACACTAGCTGGGCATTCCCAACTCAATCCCTTCACCCATCAAGGATATCTTCCCTCCCAAAGGTGAGTTTGGCCTTGCACACCCCAAAAATACAAACACTAAAAGAGAAATCAGCAAATAAACATTACAAGGAAGCCATTAAAACACACTTGAAGCTTCACAAACACGTACCAATAAAAATCTGCATATTACATACAAAGAAAAACAAGAGTCTTCCATGTCAAAATCCACCAACCTTAATCCAAGCTAAGGAAAGAGGGTTGAGAAGAGCTCCCTTATCCTACAAGCCTTCCTTCTTTGCTAAGTCCACCCGAAAAACTTGCTAAGTCCACAAGAAGTCTCCCAAAATTGGAGAGTGGGCAATCAACCTACCAAATTCCTCTCCCTCCCACTAAAGGGAAAACCATACCTAACCTCAAAGGTGATTGGACACACTCACCTAGGGTTCTCTCTCCACAAGAGGGAAATTCAAAATTGAAATGAGGAGAAGACTTGGTACACATCCCAAATTCGTCACTTTACAAAAAGGCATCTTTTGAAGGGGTAAAAATTGTCACAAATCATCTTATTGGTCTAAAATTGACCCCCGACCCAAGGCACACCTATGGGGGTGTCTATTTTTAACCTTAACTAACCTATTGGGTTACTTTTTGCCTCTCAAAAGTCCACTAAGAGTTGACTCACGAAAATTTGAAAAAGATTCCCACCCAAGGCTCAACAACCAAAATACCTAACCTTGGGATTCTACAAGAAGACTCAAAGGTGGAAGACAAATCACATACAATGCACTTGGAAAAGCCAACTCACAACACATGTGTCAACTGACACCACAAAAAGGGTACAGCACATCACTACACACATGGCATGCCAAGTAGAAATAATTTTTAAATAAAAATAAACATATTCAAATAATACAACCAAGCATCACTTTACAACAATATACATCACAATGAGGATATTTTCTCCCCTTGGAGATAACCTTGGCTTAACAAGATTTTTACATGCATCCATCTTTAATTTCCCCTTATTCAATTCATGCTCTTACCTACACACTTGACAAAATATCAGTAGCTCATGAAAGGTCAGATACATGTACATATAAAATACATCACAATAATCACACTCATACCCATCATAAAATTCTAACTGCATCACATGATAATAGCATAATTTTCAATAATACATTTCCTAAATTCAAAGCATATTAATCCAAAAACAAAATGACATATAACTTAACCTAACGTATTAACCATGATCAATTCACATAAGTTTTCTTGCATAAGCATAAAATTAGAACATCATATTCTAATTAAAGATTCATCATATACCATAACATCAAGACTTAAAAATCAAATCATAGAATATGTCCTGATTCATTTGCATGCAACATTTCAACTAACTCGCTTTTCTCGCTTTACTATAACATCAAAACTCACTATGCAAAATTTCCTACTCAACATCAGGATGTAATAATCACTTTCCTATTAATACATATCTCAACATAAAATAGATTCAATTGGTCATTTTCATAAGCATTCATATCCAATAGAAACATTACAACATCTGTAAAAGGGTACATTCACACCTTTCCTACTACATTTCTTCTAGAAATTACATACACACAAGAAACAACATTTAACTACTTTAGAATATATATTTCATGTTTTTATTAATCTAGTTTCCTTGTACTAATTCAATATCCACAAAACATGCACTTGATAGAAATATCATAAAGATCGGTTGAATTCAATTAATCTTATTTCAAACATAGAGCATCCTAGAATTATGAGTGCATAAGAAACTTGAAAAAGAGTACATCACAATGACGGTCAAGCCTCTATCTAGCAAGGCACAAATCCCTAATGTTACGACATAATATTCAAATTACTGAGTCTATAATGCACAAAGATAATATGAAGATAGAGTCTCATAAAAACACCAGAAACAACTCCAAAGCTAAACTCCTGATAAATGTAAGGAAAAGTTATGCAAGGGGAATATCACGATGTCATCAATACATAACACGGATAACAATCATGAAATTCATAGGATCGACTCATCCCCAACTCTAAGGGTTACTAGAATGTGATTCAAGACCACATTCTGCGTCTCCAAGTTCACTCCGAACACTAAGAACACATTCCAAAAATGATCATCTTGGCGGACTCAACCTCACATGGGACCAGCATGACCCTACCCTTCAAGTGTGATAGTCGCATCCATACCCTTAGGATATTTGTGCAAGGAGGCAAACAAGGGAGGCACTACATCATCCCCTCAAAGGAATAGGCTTAATCTTGGAAGCTGACAAGATGAGCTAAAGAAGATGGTATACGCATGCAGACCAACTACCCTAGGAACAAGAATACTTACCAAACCCCCAAAACATAACAATTTGATTCAATGATTAAACAACTAGTGAAGGGGTCACTTACCACAAAGAGGCATGAACAAAAAAATTCACCTAGATCTACGATCATGGACTCAACTAGAAAAGGAGAACATGTCAACATAATATGATAATACCCTCACCATAAATGGTGTAACTCTATATCCAACCACATGGCTCCAAAAGCTAACATTGTCCTCTAGGCTATCCCTAAGGTAAAAACCAGGGATAACTTTAGTGGCGAGTATTCACCAATTGGCGAATTTCACTCATCAAGGACCCAAAATTTGGTGAAAAAAATTGGACTTTAAGGGTGGCCATGTTGCCCGTGCTTTATAAAAATTGGGTTCCATGCATACGAAAATCACCAACAGTGACATGGAATTAATTTTATTTCAGCGATGACTTGACCAATCAAATTAATTTTTCCACACAGTAAATTGAATATTTTCACCTACAATTTCCAAAGCTTGTCTTAATCGATGGTCATATTTTCCAATATTCGATCAAAACTTAAGTTAGAGTACGAGTTAAGTACATAGATTTGACATGTGTCTCTATTCCAGAGACTTTTCATGGAACTTTTTATCCTTTCAAACTTTGGCCCAGAATAAATGAAACTTTTTATCTCTATTCTGAAGACTTTCAATGAAACTTTATGGCTTTTAAAACTTTGGCCCGAAATAGATTTGACACATGTCTCTATTCTAGAGACTTTCGGTGGAATCTTTGTGTCGTTTAAAACCTTGGCCAAAATAGAATTCCTGCCATTGATCTCAAATCATCAAATGATTACAAAAAGTAGGGTTATCTCCTTTCAGGAGATATAAAATTAACTCACAATACCTTAATAAAATAATAAAATTCATTTGAGCTTTTGGGGGTACTATCCCCAAAAACTCCCATGGGGGTGTTGCCCCTTGACCCCGCCCTATACCACGATAGGGAGCGAGCTAGGGGTGCTGCCCCTAGACCCCATCTTGGGGATGTTGCCCCCAAACCCCTATCAAATAATGATGATTTCTAGGTATGGGTTCCTATCATCATGATTTTCTTCAATAATGAAAGATTCACCAATATTTTATAGAATTTTTATATAATTAAAAAAAAATCGCCAGTACAAATAATATTTTTTCCTTTCAAATTTAAAAAATTCACCAACAATATTATTTTTTTTACCCAAAATAATGTAGGATTCGCTAGGATTTTACACTTTTTCTAGGGAGGGGGTTTCTTAAAGTTTTCCCTAGTCAAAACACCAAGAGCTTTCAAGACATAACTCAAGAAAAAGGTACAAATCATCTTATCAAGTGCACTCTTCTAAATACTGCAACATCCCACTTTAGTGTACCAATAGATACATATCACACGGTTTCCTCACTCTAGAAGGAGCACTCCAAAAATAGGGACCCAATAGTGCACTCCTTCCATGAATAGGGATCTAATTAGATTACCTTAAAAGGATTCTAAGAGTGGGATCATTATGCTTCCACAATGATGAGATGTCAATCTCTCTTGCAGAATAGGGTCTCATACCCCACAATACCTTAATCCTACCATAAGGAGGAAAGGAGTTCGAACACAGGAATGACCTCAAACACTCATCTTCAAATCCCCCAACTTTAGATGGAAGATGGGTCTAAGGTTATGTTTCTTACAAGTCAAGCCTAGGAGTACCTCCAAACATTCCATCCTCTAGAGGTCCCTCAATAAATAGCATGGAGCCCTCACAAGGGAACAACTCACTAATTAGGATAACAGGATAAAAACATAACCCAAGGAGTGTTATCCGACCAAATCTAGGGCCATCAAGTCACACCACATGGATAAAATCTCCAAAGTGGTCTAAGTTGTACCTAACATTCCATCAATCCATGATAAGAAGAGGAACTCTCCAAGTTTCAAAAAAAATATGAGAGATCTAGGAAGGTCCTCATAGGCATACATACTAGATCCAATGCAAAAAGAAAGGTTTCATACACCCTCACGAAAATCATAAAAGGACCTAAGCTCAAGTGACATAACTCATAGACACATAATTTACCAGATGAGGTCTTCTCACCCTCCAAATATAGGTTAGTGTCACAATCCAACCATAGCCTTCCTTGGTAGGGTCTAACCAATACCAATTTCCAAAAGAAGTGGCTCTCATATGGGGAATCTTCAAATCTAAACTGCTAGATAACAATAAATCCTTTCATGCTCTCACTAAGTTATCAACCTACACCAAAACTATACTATTATGAAGGCATATCTTAGTGTGTCCTTCCTGTTGTTCCTCCTTTTGTACATACTTCCAAGGATCCTCAATAAACTAGGTAGAATCATAAACATAGGACTAGCCAGCAAGTTAAAAAAAATAGTTGGACTAGTCACCAAGAACCAAAAGAAAGATAAATCCTAATGAGATATCTATTTATTTCAACAATAAATTCAAGAAAAGATGATCTCATTACAACAATAAAGGAAGGGTTTCATAATCAAAGAAAGATAAATTGGTGACTATTTCCATACATAAGAAATAACCAAAATATGCTAGCCCACACAACATGAGGAAAGTCCTTTGCAAAAGATAGATGAGAATGAAAGGAATATAAATAAATCAAGGAGTCATCCACAAAACATTGCTACAAAATTCAGTCATGTAAGAGGGAGGAATCACCACAAGACACTGAGGACACCACTTCACAAAAAACCTTTTGAGATCATAGACACCTCATATGGTAAGCATCATTACAATACTGATAGCTCCAACAATATCCTAATCCTTACAAAATTCTCTTTCACCCTGTCGTAGTAACATTTTCAAGAGGTAAAAGAAGTAAGTGAAATGTCTTCAACCACCTCACACAAAAGCAGAGAAAACTACTTGAAATCGAAGCATGAACCTTGAACTCTAGGAAGGGGTTCTTTAAGAGCTCTAGAGAAATATAATAATTTCCCAAAAGGTCCTTCCAAAGCTAGGGTATGCACAACTAACATCACCTTACTGGGATATGCTTCTGCAGTAAAGAAGCATTCAAGGGTGTGGTTGAAATCTCCATCAAATACAATGATAGGAAAATCCATTTACACAAAAGATATTGTCAAACAAGTGGAGGGGTAAGGCATTGTTCATCGGATTCATAATGGTTCCACAAAAGGATAAACTCAATGAGGTTTCGCACCTCGACAATATTACACCCTTGCACAAAAGAACAGGACAACTAAGAATAAGCCAATACCAAAAATATTCCTCACTCTCTCTCGAGCCATGACCCTAAGGCCCTATCCACAACAAATCAACTCCTTCATGGTGCCATAATGATATAACTAACAATGCACTGCATGCTGCAAGGAGAAAGCTAACAGGCTCTTATCCCAAGCATGGACACCAATATTATTCTGACCACACACAGTCGTGCTAGAAAGAAAACTACTAAAGGCTACCAAGAGCATCAAAGAACTCCAACAGCATACACAAACCACCATGCTATGCCTAGTGGCATCACTACCACCGTCACCAAGCCTTTCACACTACTAATCACAAAAGGGTTGCTAGAAACTCAACTAAAAGTAGGCACTCAGGCTACAGATCAACTAAAAGCTCACATTACTTCAAGCACGAGAGTTCACATCAAGAGATTGTATAGAAAGTGCATGGTCTTGGTCAAGTACCTACCTCAAAGGCAGTTACTATATTCCTTTTTTGGTTTGAGAGCTATTCAAGAAGGGGAAAACCTCAATTTCCTTCCAATATCCTAAAGCTCCCTACTTCACTTCCTCACGTGACGAGGAACATATCGAAGCCCTTCCTATATCTACGTTCTTGTTGTGCTCAAAAGGAAACCTACAAGAACAATTAAAAAGGGGGAAACACAATGGCTTAAGGTTCCAAGAGTTGAAACTGTGCTCTAATACCAAAATTTTATGCCCAAAAATTAGGGCAAAACAAAAAAAAAATTAAGCACAAAACACCAACTAGGCTAAACACTAGGGTACACTCTCAACTCAAAAAAAAGAAACGCATCGACTAACACAATTCAACTTACAAGGGGGATCATGGCATGCGCTGGCTTTCCAACATCCCCTATTTGTCAAACTGCATTAGCCAAGGGAAACCCTACTATGTTTAACATGATAATATATAAAGGGAATTAACCCAAATCAATAATCCAAATTAAGAGAATAAAATAAGGTTAACAATTAGGTCATCAAAACCTAGGGAATTCAATTGAAGATGAACAAATCAACAAATTCACTCACAACCCTAATGGCCCCTAATGGATACCAAGTAACCATTTAGGGTCAAATACAAAATTCAATTTAATGGGTTTAAAGGGATAATGTAATCATGAATTTAACCCTAACGCATTACTAGGGTTATCAAATTGTTAATAACTAAAATATAATAATGTTCGATTAATAGAAATAAAATTATTGTATCCTTGGATTAAATATAATTTGGTTAATGTTCAATATACATTAATATTATTCCAACTAAGGGATTTAAAGCATTTAAATAATGTTTTGATTAAGGAGCATTTAAATAATGTTATAATTACTAAATCAAATATTATTGTTATTAGGGTGAAATAATTCACCTAGGTCCCTCCTAGGATTTATAAAATTATTTATCCCCTAATAATTTAAATATTTAAAGAAAATAGAAAGGACCAAAAGATAATAAAAAAATCAATTAATTTCCTCAAATAAAACATTAATAATGTTCAAATAATATTAAAACCTAAGAATAGCATAAAAAATAGCATCAAACCTGTTCATCAAAAATAATATTAATAATTTCCTCAAATAATATTAATGTTCATCCACAAATCTGAGAATAGCATCAAACCTCTTGCATTTACAATCAAAAATTAAAAAATGGTTATGCCCTTTCAAGAGAAATCTCGCATTTGCACTATTGATTCTCTAGATGCTCAATTATGCTTCTTTGCTAGAACCAAGTATGCAGTTACATATGGTTATCTTCATGGCTTCGAATAGATTCACAGCTTTAAGCTAGTACAACATTCTTCCCCTAGGATTCTCTCTAGGGCATCACCTTGGGAGATGCTTGAAGCAGCGCTCGTACCTCAGTGGATCCCAACTAAGAGACAAAATGCTCGAAGGGAAAAATATCATGGCAATAAACATTCACAATATTTTTTGCTACAGAAGCCCTCATTTTCAATTTCCCTCAAAAATAGCTTCAAACATTTGTGGTCATCAGAGGATCCTCCCTACTCTCATCCTCATAGGCACAATCCAAGTATTTCTCGGATGAATCCACTTGCAAATTCCAATCCTAATCCTTCCTTGAGGTCTCCGAAAACAATAATTTTTGGATGTAACCCTAAAATTGCTTCAATGGATTTACTTTCATCTAAAAAGATGGTTTTGATGGATAAGAATGTTTAATCCCCTCCCCATCGCCACCTTGATTATAGACAAGAAAGTCAAAACCTTGGTAATCACCCTTCCAATATAGTAAGATGCCTCATTGATGGTAGACCGAGGTGACTATCAGTTGATAAGGATTAGGAAAATTCCATTGATTTGACCCAAATTCTATCACCGGTGAAAGGTAATGTATACTCTCCTCCACACAAAAGATCTACTCCAGTAGGGCAACCACCATGGATGGGTAAGATCAGCAATTCACATATTAATGGTTCATCATTTTCAAACCAAGTTTTCCCTAATCAGGAAACCCTAGAAATAAAATTGAAAGATGGATTTGTAGAAAGGATACAGAATATGCGTGCTAGTTATGGACTAATTTGCAGGTGGAATGGCTTTGGAGTATCAGCAAGTGAAATAGTTGAATGGCTCAAATTGATATGGAAACAAAAGTTAAAGGTCTCTATCCTCCCTATAAGTTTTATTTATCTTGATTTTAGTAGCAAAGCACTTAAAAATAAAATCTTATTGGAAGGATGCCCTAAATTTAGAAACATAGAGTTTACAACTTTAGATTGGATTCCCTTTTTTAACCCTGAATTTCTTAATGACTTTATGGTAGATAAATCCATCCTCCTCAATAATCTTCCCCTAGAATTATCTACTAAGGAATCCCTCAAGAAATTAGGAAACTGTATTGGCTCATATGTCAGAATGGTGGAATTAGATCAGAATTTTGCAGAAAAAATTATTGTTGTTAATATGAATCTTAATGTGAAATCTATTCCCCCTATAAAAATCTATTGTAAATCTACCTTAGTGACCATCAACCCTACAATCATTGACTACACTATTGAATCTGAAGAGGAAATGGAGCATTCCCCCTCTATTAACTCTAGTTCCAGGGCCCATAAATATGATTTAAATCCTCTTCGTAGCCTAAATTTGAAATCTAACACTAGTAATTTGGTAGAACCCATTTTCTCAAACCCTAATCATTGTAATCCGATAGTAAATGTTTCCTTTCTCAAAAATAGAGGCAGTTTTGTAATTGATGCAATAAATCCCCAGGTCCTTAATAAACCATGTCTCTCTGATCTAGTAGGGAAAAATATTCTTAGCTCTAGTAATGTTGAAACTTGTCCTTCATCACTCCTAACCATTAATCCCTCCTGTGACTTAGACATAGCTCAGAATCATGCTCCTAGTATCGAATCATACCCAATACAGGCCACTGCCCCCCTTTCCCTAGAACCAAGAGTCCAGGCCATTGAAAACAAGATGGTCCTAGTTGGTGGGATGATGGAAGACCTAAGGGAAGTTCAACTTGAGATTAGTGAGGAATTATCATAATGGCATAATGATGAATCATATAAGTACAAAGATATCGAGGTCAAAACTTTGGACAAACATAAGGAAAAAGATCCCTTGTATTCTGTACCAATAGAATTAGAACCCATCAGTAAATAATTACAAAGTATTAACAATCATGAATCACTTCTAGAAGAGTATGGAAAAGATCTTATAGACTTTGAAGATATGATCAATACTAAAATTTCAAGACAGGTTATTCAAGAGACAGATGGGTAGATAGAAATAGATTTTATGAATGATGAACTCATAGGAGACGTTAAGGATATTAAGACATGTATGGATGGTATAGCTAACATCAATAGACAACTAGGTATAGCCACCACTATTGAAGGATTGTCTAGTCCTGCAATTCTTAAAACTAACAAAAAGTGTGGTAGGAAATCTGTTAATGAATTAAGATCTATCGATGGAAATGCTAATAACCAACCTAAACTAGCTGATCTGATTAATGTTGGGAAGGGGAAGGTCCTTCCCAAAGCTCAGTGAAATTAACAACATGGAATGTTAGGGGCCTTAATACCCCTAACAAATAGAGACTGATAAAAAGATACCTTAATATATTTGAATCTAAAATAATTATACTTCAAGAAACTAAATTAAATAAGGATGAAATCAAAAAATTTAGTCTTAAATTAGGTATATGGAAATTAGAGATGGTATACTCTGAGGGAGCCTCTAGTGGTCTGGCGGCTATCTAGGATCCTAGGAAAGTTCTAGTCGAGATAATCACAAAACATAACAACTGGCTACTTACATCAGTTAAAAGCTTAAAAAGTAATTTAAAATTTAACCTTATAAATTTCTATGGCCCTAACCCTAATCAAGAGAAGAAAGTCTTGGAGCTCAAAAATTCAGGCTATGTTTTGAGTCCAATTTCAAAAATTTTATCTAAGTGTTGGATTAATGTCTTGAAAATCATTGTAAGAAATCTAGTTTGAAGGCATAAGAGAAAGGGGCCTACTGATTTTCATGGTGAGTCACTTGGATAGGGTGTTCACCACCTATCATTTGACAAAACCAATAGGTTTGAAGTCCTAGTTTTCAGTTCTGGTAAGTTTTTGAAGTAGCTATTTTAAGGTGTCTTTCCAAATCTGTATTATGTGTTTCCAAAATTTCACTAAGTAGCCCACTTTCAAGGTTTTTATCTTTTGCCCTATTGATTCTCATAAAATGGGGGTTGTTTAATCATTATATAGGCATGAGAGAGAGTATTCATACCTATTTTTAACCCCCCATGTGCCTGTTTGACCTATTTTCTAGAGCCATTTCATTTGTAGATTGTTAAGTTTCTCCAAGTTTGTGTAGTCTAGATTCTAAGTAACCTACTTTGAGGCTTTGTAGTTTACACTCGGTTCGAGGTAAAGTTTAATTGAATATTGTCCTACATCATAAACCTAGAAGTGTACTTTCCTAAAGATTTTTAGGTCTCTGCCAACCCATCCAGTCATTTTCCTAAGACAATTCTAAACCCAATTTCTGCATATTTCACTGTTTTGATCCTGAATATGTCTAACAAGAAGACTTTGGTGTTTAATTGCATTTCACCATGTGATCTTTTGGGTGAATTCATTATGGATTTATGTATGTTTTATGGAGGTGAATTGGTCTCCAAGTTGTCAGTTCATGAAGGTCTCAATTGGAAAGTTTTCAGAGCTAGTTCTTGAGGTGATTTATGTAGATTCGGTAGTGCAGATTGAATAAATGTTTGTAAAGTGCTATGTTTGGTCATTAATTTCTTGTGACCTAAGGCTATGGGTGCAATATCCTTTGGAGAGTATGCTAGTATGTTGGATGTAAACTTTTTCTCCTGATAGCGCATTCATGTGGAGCCATTTGATCAATTTTTGAAGCCGCTTCTGGAGGTCAACTGATGTTATTTGGTAACTTTGCAAAGGTTGAAAAAGGTGAACAGTGTAATTAAACTTTCAATGCACTATGATTTGGATTCATAAAAGTTTGGCATTCTGGATGAGAAAAGGTAAATGTGAAGTTTAAAGGTGCTTTTCCTTTTGTTACGCTTCCTAGTTGATGTTCTTTTGGTGTACAAAATTACATTGGTGTCTTGGTTATCTAGCCTTGTATGTTTTTAAAATGTCGTGAGTACTTAAGTGTTTTCATTTACTAGCCGGTCATTATGTCAATTTGGTTGCATGTGCCCTTACCTCCATGGTCTCCATGTTGAAGTATGTTGTGTCCCTAAATATATTCAAAGATGGCCAGACAATTTGAAGTAACTATATACCTTTTAGTGTGCTAGATATCTATTAGGCAACGCACCATGCCGAGACAAATCAAGAGTGGGAGCGCACTTATTTGAATGACTATTGTGTGTGCACATGGAGCATGGTATGCACACCAAACATTTAAATAAAAATAGTGAACTTGCATGAGGCAGCCAAACCAAGTGCACACCTACCATTGTTTGCAAGAAAATAAAAAAAGAACACCAAGACTGGCATCACAATAAAAATTGCAAGAAGTAAGGAAGGACATGAAACACTAGCCAAAGAAAATGCAATGCCAATGTGTGAATGTGCAAGGAGTTTCCTGTAACCAAAGATGCCAGCATGGGAGCATGGAGTGCCAGTAGACATTTTGAAGAAGGCATGTTAATGTGGAAGAAACTCACACACTTTGCTAGTTGTGTGTGAGTGGTTAAGGAACCAGCATAGTGAACAATAATGTGTGATTCTACTGGGGTTTGTAGGTTAATGTGTGGGCATTGAAAAGCCAACATAAAATGCAAGTAAGGAAATTTTGTATGTTATTAAACAGGGAGCATGGAGGCCAGTGAAAACAGAAAGCTAGTGCAAATGAATGGAGGCTACAAGCATAAACAAAGTGAGTGTGTAAGATAACAGATAACTCACGCATAAGAAAATAGGAAGCTTATGGTGTCTTCTTTTGGGTGTGTATCCATTGAAAAGATTGCATATTAATGGAAAAGACCAGTCAAACATTCAAGTAGGGGAAAGTGGAGACTTGTGTGAGGGCTACAAATGTATTGTTGGTAGGCAACGTGAGTGTTTGCGTGAGGTTTTTCATAGTAGGAGGAGCTCATGTTGGGGCTCACATGGGTGCTTGCAGGGGTGAATAGCATAAGATATAGTGGACGCACCATCATCCAAACTTTAGTTTGTAGGTTGAGCCAAGAAAAGAGCATGGTGCATGAAGAGAATGAAGCTCATGCACAGGACAAAGAGATAGAAGGGTTCATGCGCAGGCCATGGCTGGGGATAGAAGAAAATGGAGAGGGTGTGCATGTGGGTTTATCCCACATGCACCTCATTTTGGGTTTAAAGAGTGTTTAAATATACTAGCACCCAGAATACATGTAAAGTAAAAGAGAAAGAGGCAATTGTGTGGCCTCTACCTTGTGGGCCCACCTAGAAGTGCGTGCTAGCTAGGCACTTTAGAGATATTTTAATGAAATATTTAAAAAACCTTGTAGGATTAATCCCACATTTCTCAGGATATGAAGGCTTAGAATTTTTAAAAGGAACAATGCACACATCATAGTTTGAAGTAAAGAGCAGGAGGCTATGCATGTGCACGTGCTTGGAGGTGCCTCGGGAACTATGACAAAGGCCTGACAACAAGTCTATTTTGCAAACAAGTGGAAACTACAAGACAGACATGAAGTGGACATGTGGTGCTCAATCACACATTCACAAGATAAACTGGCAGTCAAGGAAAACCTTCAACAATCCAGTTGGTGATTAGTCACTAGGTCACTAGATGCTGGCGATTAAGGACCAGAGATTTAGAGATTCAGAGAATAGTGTTCGTGTGATCGATGGATGGCCGATGGTTAAGTTCAAACATTCAGTGATTTGGAGAATTTCTCAGTTGCCAGATCTCGTGATCCTAGCAGTTAAGGTAAGAAAATTCAGAGATCATGAGAATGAATGCATTTGCCAGTTCACCAGATTGTAACCATGGTTAAGAACATATTCAAATATTTAGAGGCTAAGTCTATCCACTCATTCTCTAGATAAATCCAAGGTCAGAGCTTTGATTCAAAGATCAAGAGAATGAAGGCATTCACCCAATCTCCAAACCAAGAGGTAAGTGCCAAGGTTAAATCTTAGCCAATCGGCCTGCGACAAGTGTCATGTTCTAGTGGTTTTTGTGGTAAAGTGCAAGAAATAGAGTATAAAGGGTAAATTTAAATGCAAAATTAAATCAAAAGTGCATAGTCCAGACAATAGAGATTAATTCAAAAATTTTAAATGAGTATGCCCATGGAAATAGTGTCCAGTGCCTTTATTTTTACTAGAATATAGGCATGTTATATATTTTCAGAAATGGTAGGACAAGAGGAATCAAATGGAAATGATTGTTTTCAAATTTGACTTAGTGGGAAAGAGCAATATGGGATTTCATTTCGGGATCAATTAGTTAGTGAAAATGACAGCGGGCATGAAGGAGGTTATAGAGGATCATTTGAGAATCAACTTTGATGAGAAGATAGAGATATTTCTTGCAGGGACAGCTGTCAGTTAGTTTTGAATTGGCTCTCTTCTCCTATATCTCTCTTCTTTTTCATTTTTTTAAGGGATGGTGAATTTGAGAGCTAAATAGAGATAGTCTTTCCAGGGTTTCTTCCTAGAATTTTTCCATTGCTAATGTATTGATCTTGAAAATATTAATGAAAACATGTTGGAATCCCATCTCACAGGAGTGTATGTCTTCTTGCATTGATATTGGGTTTTTATATGTTAGTTTTGCAAAGCAGGTTAACATATGATTTACAAAGTAGGTTTTGAAAAAAAATTTGAGTTCTTGCCAAAGGTAGGATTAAATGTTAGAAATGATTTTAGAGAACTCAATGTTCTTGTAAGAATTTGAAGTCTAAGTGTGAGAGTGAGAGGAATTATATGCAAAGCAATTGTTCTGGGTTCTGGGTGTGTCTGAATTAAGTTTTCTTGTGATGTATGTTATTAGTGACTCTATGCCCTTGAATAAGACATTAGTTTGTTCTTGATAGGAAGTTTTTTCATCATCAAAACAAGTTTATAAATGATAATATCCTTCAGTCAGTATGTAAAGGGCATTAATGCATAGTTTTTTGTGTTGAATGATACAAAGCAAGTTTTTTTATTCCTTTCAAGAAGAGAATCAATAGGTAAACCTGCCTGAGCATTCAAGGCTTGAAGTGTAGGAGGATCATACTTTTGATCCTTGTTAATTGTCCCTTTTTTCTAGAGTGGTTTTCAAGAGTCAGTGACACTAGTTTGTTAAATGCATTGTAAATTTGCAAGTGGAAAGAAAAGGAGCCAACAGAAAGAACTATGGAAGGCTTTGCAAAATCAATTAGAAAATTATCAAGAAGAACATTCACATTCTAGGGGGTGACTTTAATGCAATCCTAGAAAATAAAGAAAAATATGGAGGATCTCAATATGTATCCCAATCTCAGAAATATTTCAGCCAATGGTATATTGATAATAATCTAATAGACATCGATACTAATAATGGCTTGTTTACTTGGAATAATCGTAGGATAGGTTTTAGCCATATAGCAAAAATATTGGATAGATTCTTTATTAGCAGAGACATAGAAAAATTTGATTTCACCACTACAATGAAAATTCTAACTAATGTTGGGTCAGATCATTTCCCGGTAAGACTTTCTATCATAGAAAATTTTAAACCACTTATATGCCCATTCAATTTTGAATTTATGTGGTTTCAAGATGAGAATTTTATGCAGCTCCTGGAATTATGGTGGAAGCAGATTAAAGTTTCTAGTTCAAAAATGTTTTGCTTAGTCTCTAAGCTTAAAATTATTAAGCATAAGATCTTGGATTGGAACAAAGATAAGTTCAATAATATCTTCGAACTAAAAAAAAAAATTGAGTGTGAGATAGAAACTTTAAACAAAGATTTTATAGAGAAATGAATGACTGAGTCCAATTATATCAAAAAAAAAGATCATATGATTAAGTACACTGAGATCCTATTAAAGGAAGAACTTTTTTGGAAGCAAAAATCCAGAGAAACATGGTTAAGTGAAGGAGATAATAACACAAAAAAAATTCATAATAGTACTAATAACAGAAGAAATTTTAACCGAATCTCCAAGATAAAAAATTCTAATGGAGACCTCACAGAAGATCCAAATCTTATATCAAAACAATTTATACAATTTTATCAAAACCTACTGAACAACTATGAATTTTTTGATTTAAATTCTCAAAATGAACTATTGTCATCAATCCCAAAAATTATAATAGAAGTAGATAATAAATGGATCAATAGAAAATTATCTATCAAAGAAGTTAAAGATTTCCCATTTCAACTTCACCCTGATAAATCGTCTGGTCCTGATGGTTTCCATGCAAGTTTTTATCAAAAGTGTTGG
Organism: Chamaecyparis obtusa; assembly: GCA_027943335.1. Classification (NCBI taxonomy): domain Eukaryota; kingdom Viridiplantae; phylum Streptophyta; class Pinopsida; order Cupressales; family Cupressaceae; genus Chamaecyparis; species Chamaecyparis obtusa. The sequence continues at coordinate 12,503 of BSBK01007996.1, read as the reverse complement.
CATTTTTTAGGTTATGACATCTGGCAAGCTATAGAGGCAACCAGGAACTCTAGTATATTGTTATCCGAAATCAACAATACCTTTTTTACACTTATACCTAACAAAAATGATTGTCTAGAGCCAAGAGACTTTCGCCCTATCTCTCTATGTAACACAATTTATAAAATCCCATCCAAATGCCTAGATAATAGGCTTAAAACCTTCCTACCAATGATTATCTCTGAAGAACAGATTGATTTTGTCCCCAAACATTCAATCCTAGATGGGATAGTAATAGTCCAATAAATCCTTCATTCAGCTCAATACAATAAGGAACCATGTATGGTTATTAAAGTAGATATACAAAAAGCCTATGACAAAGTTGACTAGAGATTCCTATGTAAATTTCTGGAAGCATTTACATATCTCGAGGTATTAGACAAGGAGACCCCAAAAGGTTTCTTTGAAATATCTTGAGGTATTAGACAAGGAGAACCCCTTTCTCCATTTCTTTACGTTATCATGGCAGAAGCATTAGGTAGATCAATTTCAAAGGCGCAATTAGAAGGAAAAATTTCAAGGGTCAAAGTAGCTGATAATGTTCCTAATATAACCCATCAACAGTTTGTTGATGACACTATACTTCCAGGAGCATGCAATAAAAAGTAAGCTAAAGCCTTCAAAGATATTTTGGCTTTATATATGAAAGCATTTGGGCAAAGAGTTAACCCTAGTAAATCAAAAGTCTTCTTTGTCAATACTCCCTTAGCTAAAGCGAGACAAATCTGCAATATCTTAGGTTACAAAGTTAGAAATTTTCCTTGTAAATATTTAGGTATTCCCTTAGATAAGGGAACTCAGAGCTCCAGATATGGAAATAAGTCATATCAAAAGTTCAAAATAAAAAAGAAAGCTGGAAAGGAAAATGGCTTACTAAGGCAAGGAGGTCTACTATGATTAAATCTATACTATCAGCTATACCAACCTATCAAATGTCTATTCTTCCACTTCCTGTAAACATCAAAGCTAGCTTAGACAAACATCTTAGGGACTTTTATTGGCAAGGATCTTCAGAAGATAATAAGTTAGCTTTAATTAGATGGGAAAATTGTTAGAATTTAATCTTTCCTTGGTATATTTGTATTTAAAGGATAAACCAAGGTATCCTAATGTATTTGTCCTCTAGTCCAAGTGGGCAGACATGTAATATTTGTAATTTCCTTTATTAAGGAAAATAGATATTCCTCCTTATGAGGAATCCTACACTTGTCTCACACACTAGTAAAATGTGGCATACACAGAAATGGGAGTTACAATGTAACTCCTTTCTCACATCTCTATTAAGAGATGACTCTCCTTCTCTCAACTCATGAGATTCTTCTTCTTCTTGAACATTGTATGAGCTAAGCTCTCACTCTATCTCTCTCTCTCATTTTCTTAGGCTTTTTGCCACTTTCATTATATCATGGGGGTTTTTTTATGCTTTTCCCCCTTCAAAATCTTGTCTCCTTTGTTGCTTGGTTTTGGTGTATGCTCCTAGTTTTTGCATTAATTCATGGTAAATCTTCTTATTCCTAAGTTCATTTATTAAACAAGTTCATATTTCTCTTATATTTTGTTATTTTTTTAACATGATATCAGAGCAGGTTGGTTTAATCGTGTATTGAGTGTACAGGTGAAGGAGCTACCATATCTTGGAGCACTCCAATATCGGAGATTCTTGAGAGAATTTGTTTGCTTATATATTTTGTCTAATCGGTTTAAGAGAGTAAAATCAAAAAAATTTGGGGGTTTGGCTGGTTTACCGCCAAACCCAATTTACCTATTGGACTGATTTGGTTTGTGCAGGTTTGGATACTTTTTTGATAAGGAAAAAAATAATTCATATCTTATTTTTTTCACAATCCTAATTCTATAATCAAATGTAATATTATATTATAATATTTTTTGTATTTAAAAAAAAGGGAACTTATAGATTTAAAAGTTTTTTAGTTCTAACTTCGGTTCATACCATAGTATATTTTTTAAATTTGCAAATCATTTGTTTCTAATTCCGGTTGCACCATGTATAGAATTTTTTTAATTTTTGCAATGATTAAAAGAATGTAAAAAGAGGATCTAATCTTCACTCAGAACAGTTTTTTAATCATTGCTTCTATTTTAGCTCTGCATGCATTTTCTATTATTCTTTGCATGTGGTTATTCCTATTTTAATATATCTCATTTATGCTACGAGAGTTGATTTTTTTTTCTCTGCGATCTATCCCTTATAGATATCGGTCATCTGGAGTACATTTTTTTTAATATATATTTCTTCTGCAATTTCAACTCAACTGCTAAGATAGAGAAGTTCTTCACTTTTTTTGACATTTGGCTTGTTTTCGTGCATTGGTTTTTTTCCATTTTATTCTTTTTGTATTTGGTTCTTTTTTTTGCATTGACGATCTTGAGTGAAAGAAGGAGACCTTGCGGGTATTCTTTTTTGATATTTATCTTAGCTTATGTGATGTTGAATGCCATATCTATTTCCTACCTCTTCATTGCTATCGCAATAAGTTGCTACATGCTGTGAAAACCATTGTTGCTAACCGTTATTAGCATAACTTCTTTGTTATTCATTTTTAGGCTAACATTTTTTTCATATATGTTTCTCACTGCATAGTCGTCGAACACAGTGCCTGCCATCATATGGAAACTGCTTCGTATCAGGCCCATTGCTCACTACAACATAGGTAAAACTCAGTTATAGCATTGGCAAAGGCACTTCATATTTGTGGGCTCTTTTTTGCATTGAACTTTGTCATGGGCCCCCAGTTCGACTTCCTCTTTTGCAAGTTGAACTTTGTGCAGATCTGACGTCAATATTGAAGGCATTGTTTATTAGATTTGTCTTCCTTGTTAGATTACACAATAGTACTGTAGGTCTCTTTTTTGTGTAATATTTGTATGTTTTTTTCCTTTTATCTTTGCAAGCTTTAGATCTCTCTGTTATTGCTCTTTGAGTAGTTTTTCATTTGCATGTGCTTTGCATGCTTTGTCTATATTTTTTTTTCTAGGAAGCTAACGATATTCCTAGTATCTAGTCTTTTTCATGCCGAACTCTAACATTAAGGTATCATAGTAGTTTCTTTTTTCTCTCTGGTCACCCTTGATTGCATTGGATCTTGCCCATTCAACCATAGTTGTTTATGCTTGTTTGAATTTTGTTGTTTCGTTCATCGTTGTGTTTATCCTTTAAGTCTTTGTTGCTTCGTTTCTTGTGTTTGCTGGCTTTTTTTAGCTTTTTAGTTTTCAGTGTTATCAGAGGGTAGCTTTTATTTAGTTTGGTTCCTTTGTTTATCTTAGCTTATTTGTTTCAGTATTTGGTATGTTTTGATCGTGTGTTGTTTATATATCTTTCTTAGATATCTATTTTTCAGTTCATTTTGTTTCTATTGCATGCGGTTTTGGCTTTGATTACCACCGCCATTGCAATATAAAAGAGTTGTTCTCGGGTTCCATCTCAGTGGCAGGCCATTAATGTTTCTTATAAATCTTTGGAAAGCCGAACTCTAGGCTGGAATAGAGTTTGTATAAATATTTTTCCTTTCTTAGTTTTTTCCTAACGTTCTTTGCAGATATTAACATCTTGTTTGCAAGCTATTTAATGTTTGAATAGTCTTTTGTCATATTGAGATATATCTATTTCTTTATTTACGATATAGTATTTATTATAAGTACTTGTTCATTATCGTTTGCTCTTTCCTTTGTTTTTTTCATGTATCATTTCATTTAAGCGTGGTCTGTAAATCTTATGCTAAATTCTATTTATATTTGTCTCTAAATCTTTCATTCGAAATTGCATGTAAATCTTGTTCATAGATTCTATTTAAGAGTTGTTTCTAACTATTTTATTTAGTAACTATATAAAAGTCTTCCTTGTTTCTTTTTCCTTCATCTTGTTCGCTGTTACTAAGCATCTGGAAGTAAAAAGTACTCTGTTTAGTTTTTAATCTTTGATAACTTAAGTTTCTGCAAGGTTTATTGGGTTTTTTACCTCTATTGATCTTCATCGTTCATATTAGTTGTCTTTTTATCTCATGCACAATAAAAATTAGATCCATTTCATTTTCTAGCTCAAAGTTTTAATTAAGTTTTTTAGATTCAATTTGTTGTCTAACCTTTCTTTGCAGGTTCGGGGCATTTTTTATTTTCATTTTCCATGCAATAGGTTTAGTTCTCTTTCTCTTTGCATGCAACAGATTCTCATCATTATCTGTTAATTCATAACAGCTTAACCGAGATCTATTTCTCTTAGTGTTTGGTTTTTTTTTCTCTCCTTTGTTTGTTGAATTTCCTTGCATGCCTCATTGGTGTAAGCTTTTATAGCTTTCTGCTATTGCATGCAAGTGTATTCTGTCTATTTTTTGGTTCTGATTTCTATTTATCCCTAAGTTTAGACCTTCATTTTTCATCATGACCACCCTAATGCCAGAAATAAATTTAACTAGTACAAATTATCATGCATGGAAAATGCACATGACCTTCATTTTTAGATTCAAACATCTTTTAGACATTGCTACTGATGCCACTTTAAAACTAGCAGCCTCTGCTCCTCAAGTTGACCAAATTGCTTGGCAGACTAAAAATGAGGAAGCACTTGGCTTAATCGGCATCTCCTTAAGTCCTGAGTTGTATGTCTTAATATCTACTTGTACAAAAGCCCATCAAGCTTGGGACATTCTGAAAAATACCTATGACAGTGCAGACGAGACTCAAAAAATCCAGCTTCAAGACCAACTTCAAGACCTCAAGTATACCGACTTCAACTTTGTTGATGATTTCTTGCTTAAGTTTGATTCCATTAAAGTTTTACTAACTAGTTTACAAGTTCCTCTCTCTGATTTAAGAATAACCCACATTATTATTCGTAAATGTTTTCCTAGACAGTTTCAATAGTTTATTACAAATATTTACTCTCAGTTAGCTATTCCTTCTTTAGCAACTTAATTACCTTATGTTATCTTTCAAAATATGTTGCATCAAGAGGAAGCTAAATTAATTCAATTTGGCATACTTAAATCTCACAAACATGCATATGTCTCTCAAACTCATAATAATAATAGATCCTTTAATACTAATCAAAATAACCAAAATTATCAAAGATCTAACAATACTAATAATTCAAATAATAATTCTAGGCCTTCCAATAACTATCATAGTAATAATTAGTCAAATAGGCCTCATTGCACCTATTGCGGTAAAGATGGTCACTTAATACATAACTATTTTAAGAAACAAAAAGATGATCAACATAATTCTCCAAATTACTCAAATGGAAAATCTAATGGAAATCAATCTCTTTCTTCTTTTACTGTCATCTTTAATGCTTCTAAACCACCTAAATGGATTATTGATAGTAATGCATCTCAACATGTTCAATCCCATAAGGAGGTCTTTGCTCCTTTGCAACCTAATTCTATGAATATTCCTGTTTCTTTAGCTGATAATTATTGTTGTCAAGTTGAAGGAACTGGGAAAGTTTCTATTCCAAATGGTAAATTACATGATGTGCTTGATGTTCCTGATTTGCAAGCTAACCATATTTCTATTCCTCTTGTTTCTGCTTCTAACATTAAGGATAATTCTAATGATAATGATGAACACAAATCTAGTAATGATACTCCTAATGATTTTGTTCCTTCTAGTAGTAACAGTGATAATGATGATGATGGTAATAATCTGTTTACTCCTCCTTGCTCTCATGTTGATGATATGTTTGACCAAGAAGAGGAAATTATATCTAACTTTCTTAATGCTACTTTGCAAGATATGTTTATTACTCAAGATGAAATTCATGATGATAGTACTAATCCTATGATTTCTATGGAGGTTAATGATAATGATGCTTATATTAACTCTCCTATTAATGCTTCATATTATGATGAATACACTACAGATTTGTCTTATGCAACTAAAGATTGCATTTCTGATTCTATGACTCATGATTCACATTCTAATGAATATGTTACAAATTTGGTTTATGCAACTGAAGATTGCATTTATGATTCTATGACCCATGATTCACAATATGATTTTTTCCAAAGTGTTACTGATTTAGCACTAGGTGATCCCAATGATGGGCACTCTACTAGTGTTTTTTACCTTATTGTAGGCTCAAGTATTGATTATGCTCCACCTCTATTTTTAAATGGAAATGAATATAAAAAATGCATTAATGCATCCTAAGAATCTCAATGGTCTCTTAAAGATTTGGGCTCTCCTCAACATGCTATTCACTTTGCCAAAAGTCCTATGTACCATTCAAGCTCCAAAGCACAAGTTGAAGACATGAAAGATGATCAAGCCAAAGACATCCTAGTGAAGACTCTTTCAAAAGAAACATCTCAAATTCATTGTAAACATTTGGGTTTGATACCTATTGATTTAATTACCCCAAGTAAATATTAAAGGAGGGTGATATAATTTAATCTTTCATTGGTATATTTGTATTTAAAGGATAAACCAAGGTATCCTAATGTATTCATCCTCTAGTCCAAGTGGGAGGACATGTAATATTTGTAATTTCCTTTATTAAGGAAAATAGATATTCCTCCTTATGAGGAATCCTACACTTGTCTCACACACTAGTGAAATGTGGCATACACAGAAATGGGAGTTACAATGTAACTCCTTTCTCACATCTCTATTAAGAGATGACTCTCCTTCTCTCAACTCATGAGATTCTTCTTCTTCTTGAACATTGTATGAGCTAAGCTCTCACTCTATCTCTTTCTCTCATTTTCTTAGGCTTTTTGCCACTTTCATTATATCACGAGGGTTTTTTTATGCTTTTCCCCCTTCAAAATCTTATCTCCTTTGTTGCTTGGTTTTGGTGTATGCTCCTAGTTTTTGCATTAATTCATGGTAAATCTTCTTATTCCTAAGCTCATTGATTAAACAAGTTCCTATTTCTCTTATATTTTCTTATTTTTTTAACAAAAATATTTTCAAACCAACCTCTCTAGGAGGTTCAGGCATTAAAAATTTACAGTGGCAGAATAAAGCCCTCGGAGCCAAAATAATATGGAGACTAGCCCAAGAACCTAACAGCAAATGGGCCTCAATTCTTTTGAATAAATATGTTCTTGATGTTGACCCAATAAATATCTTTAGATCTCGTAGTCATGTCAAAGGTTCTCGTACTTGGAACTTTATTATAGATTCTAGAGAAATTATCAATAAGAGTCTTACGTGGGATATAGGAAAAGGAGATAAGGCCCTCTTTTGGGAAGACTCATGGGGAGGGTATATCCCTCTGGTTAAGTTATGCTTTTCATAGAGCACTATAGACTCCTATAACACTCTTTGGGGTAGTCTAGTAAAGGATTATATTTCTCTTGAAGATGGTACAACATGGAAAACATTGGATATTATTCTAATTGACCATCTAGAAAAGAAAAAATTAAAAGATATCCTTATAGAAAGGAATATTTCTTGTAAAAATAGGGAGGATAAACTTATTTGGAATGGCTCGAATGATGGAAATTATAAAGTTAAAAATGGTTATCAATCAATCATTAAGGAACAAAATATGGATTCCTTAGATATCCCCCTAAATCTGTGTTGGAACAAGGCTTGCCTACCTAAGGCAAGGATGTTTCTATGGGCAGCCTTTCAAAAGAAAATTTTAACTGTAGATAGATTTAGAAAGCTAGGTTTTGAAGGACCCTCTCGTTGCCCGCTATGTGAAAGCCAAGAAGAAAATGCAAACCATTTATTCTTAGAATGCTCGTTTGCCCAAGAGTGTTGGAACTACCTAAGGAAATGTTTAAACTGGAGATCAGCTATGCCCTCAGACATAATGGACTTTCTTAAAAATTGGCCCATGATAAATAAATGTAGCCTATATAAGGATATATGGACAATTTCCCCTTCTATCTTAATTTGGAAATTATGGAAAGAATGTAATAGGAGAATCTTCACCAATCAAAAATTAGACTAGAGTTCATTAAATAACAAGATAGAAACCTCTATAATAAAATTTATTAATAACAAACTTCGTAACCTTATTAGTCTAGAAAACTCTTTTACTTTATGGGATAATAATATTAGGAAACTTTGGCCAAAACTGGCAATTCCACCATTATATGGTAAAGGAGGTAGCAAATCTAAGAATGATAGAAACACATGTAAATGGGCACCTCCCAAATTTTTCTGGTTTAAACTAAATTTTGATGGGGCTTCAAGAGGAAACTAGGGTATTGTAGGGGTCAGAGGTATAATTTAGGATTGGAAAGGAGAAACCATTATTAAATTTGCTAAATCTATTAAACCTACAATGAATAACATGGCATAATGTAAGGCTTTCTTAGAAGGAATCAAGCTATGTAAATAGTAGGGCATCTCAAAAATAGAAATTTAAGGGGACTCTCAAATTATTATTAATGCTATTAGAACTAAGAAAACACCTAACTGGAAACTAAATTTGAAGTTAGAAGATATATTAGAAATCCTTAATACTATCCCCCACTATCCCACTATGAAGTCAAACACATTTATAGAGAAGGGAACAAAGTTTCCAACCTACTTGCGAACAGAGGAGCTGATGGTGAGAATGTGGTCAGCAATGAACCCTAGAATCGATTAATACATTAGAATATTATAGCTCTACCTACCATCGTTATTCAATTAAATAATTGTGGTTCTGAACCTTGGTAAGAATAGTATCACAGACTAAGTAAAATTTTAATTTCATGCCCTTCCTTCATTAGTAGTCACTAATTTTTCTTATAGGACAGTAAGCTATGAATAATTATTAAAGCTATATGATAGAACCAACTCCCCTACATAAGTACAGACAAGAGGCTCATGGCATGAAAAGTGTTGTCTCATGAGTAATTAAATCAATTGCACTCCCCATGATTAAAATCTGGCATCGAGATCCCTAGGATTTAGCAAGCCCATAATTTGGTAAACAACATACTTTATCAATAAGTATAACTTTAAAGCTGTCATGAGCTACTTTAGTGGATTGGAGTAAACTTTAATGAAATTAAAATGAAACCGTGTAGGAGTACATCTATCATTATAATGACTAGATGGGATTATTAATTATCATCTTTGGAAATCATGGAGAGAATTGCGTAAGATTACTCATTATCACTCTCTATATGTCCCTTCCTAAACCAATTCCATTGATGCAATCACTATCTTACTTATTCTTGAATTTTTGCATAAATTTTCTTAGCCTTTCCCAAACGATGGAGTTTAGATTGTTAACCTTTTCTCTAAATGACAATAGGGTGATGGCCTTTAGAGGGTGTATCAAGCCTGAGAGATGGAATCAAATTCTCAATCCACTCTCAGACTCTAAAAGAAGGGCATTGGAAAAAGGAATTGGAGACCATTACTTCGATAATGAATTCACTTATAGAACCAATGGAAGTATTATTGGACAATTCATTTCCCTAGTCTCCACATTCGCTTGTAAAAAGAAAGAAGAAATCATCTAGACAATGCAGAGCATCTTTGACGAATGTTTACTTGGGGGACTAGAAAATATGGTTCATTGCATCGACAATCAGCTTACTATACCTTATCTTGAGGTCACAATGAAGACGGAGGTAAATAATTTACTGAAAATTCCCAATTCTCAGCGCATCCCTATGATAACTTTCAAAAATGAAAAATGTTTTGATGACCACTGGCCTGAGATGTCTAGGAATCTATATTTCTTATACAAAGCAATCCTTCAAGAGGAGATGGAGATGGATGGGCTACTCGACTACTAGAGAAATCAAGGCTTTGACATCCCTAAAAACCTAGACAATGATGAAGTGAAGAACTTGCATATCATGGCCCCTGAAGTTAAAAGATGCACTCGACACTTGAAAAAGAGAGAAAATGAAGGAGAATATATTGTGATCATGAGAAAGAAAGAAAGCATATGGTGTTTCCAAATGCTCTAGAAGGAATAAGCTACGTGGAAATGTCATGAAACAATTGGTATCTTGTTGTTATTTTTGGGTTTCATGTTTTGTTT